>JANHFX010004737.1:0-39212 GCA_027560015.1 Chloroceryle amazona | reverse complement strand
ATACCAAAGAATGTTTACTACATATATAGCAACTGCCACACACATTGTACGTACGTGTTGTACGTGGACATACAACAGACTGGATTCAATTACATTGTAGTCTCTTATGGAGACAGGTTTTGGACATGATCTGACTCAAGAGAAGGAATCACTTTGTTAAGACAGAAGAACATACAAAATATATTGACTTTTCCCACAAAACTACAAAGTACGGAGTCAGTAAGACATGAAACATAGAATTGATCCAGGCTCCAGAGGCTACAGCTGGATGGTGATTATGTATTAATTTTATATTGGCTGTTAATTAAGTTTTATATGAAATACATCACAGTGGGGCATAGATACATGCATTTTTCTTGAAATGAAGAGGCATACATCAGCCCAAACAGATTTTGATTTTTAGGAAGGTTAGGAATGTGAACTTCACAGCTAAAGCTCAGCTCATTTGTGATCATTTGTGATAGGTGTGAGTGGTGAGTAGCCTTGTTTTCTTACAGACTGTTTGGCTGGGCTTTTTGGCTTTTCAGTACAGCTCTCGTGCTTCTCTTTTAAAGATCCAGCTCTCCCTGTACCTGTTGTGTTTTTACAGCCATTGCAAAACTCAGAGGCAAGTGGTGACAAGACCTCTTTTGACCTGGGGGTCAGCCTAGCTGCCTAAGTACCATTATGCAGGTCCACTTGAGAGCATCTTGCCCGTCTCCATCTGCCACTGCAGAAGGCAGGGTCTTGTGTTGTACTGGCCAGCCCTCTGATAGTACCTGAGACACCCCACCGTGTCCCAGACCACCAAGCAAACTGAATCAGTAAGGCCTAGGGGGGCTCAGAAGCTGCTTCAGGGGGCTGGCCAGCTTTTGCTACAGCTTGCACAGCTGCTGCCTTACCAAGCCTGGAAGCAGCAACCTGCCACCAAGGGATGCAGGACCCAGGCACAACACTGGGGACAAATCTTCAAGGAAGCAATTGAGTTTCAGCCATTGCCAATAATATCAGGTTGCTTCACATTGCCCAGCTTTCTAGTTTTCAATTCCAGTGAAGTGACAAAGTGATGTGGGTGTGTCTGTGTCAGAGCCTTTTGGTCTTCCTTGGGGCACTGACTCAGAAAAGGTCTGGGCACATCCCTGTGAACCATCCAGAGTTGAATGGGTTTTCAGTCTTTGTATACTTGGGAACCTTGGAACATTTTCCAATGGAAGTGTAAATAAAAACCTCCTCCTTACTTTCTGCAGATCTCCCCTAGAAAGGGCACATGAAGAAGCATTTGCAAATGACTGTGCTTCATCCCTTTTATCGCACAGCCACCACGACTCACCTGCTCCCCGGCTGAGACTCTAAGCTGTCTGTCCCCATAAATCAGCAGGAGTCACCTCAGCCTTTTCCCAGCAGGTCCAGGTTGAGGTGCACGCAGGTTGGGATGATTCATGGAAAACTGACAACCCCCTTAAGGTTTGGGGTTTTTTTATGACCCCATATATGCACAGATGTGCCAAGGATTTTTTTCAGGTGACTGATACTTGGGTGTTTGCTGCTGAGAGATTAGACTTAGATATAAATGTCCAGTCTGTAAAAAATGTGCCTTTTTCAGGATATATTAACAAACGTAGCTCTTGCTTAAGACCACTGCTGTATGTTTTTGCCTCTTTAATCTTAAAAGTAACATATGAACTAAAGCCTAGCATTTGTCAAACTGACGTGGGAACAGACCAGACATTTATAAATCTAGTCCACAAGCACATTTTCTCATGTTTAGTTTGATCTGATGGCAGTTATATTGTGTTGGGAGAAGGGCAGTAGGAGCAATACCCCAGCACCTAAGCGGGGCCAAGATCTGAGTAGCTCTGAAAATGTGAGATAGAAACTCTTGCCTTTGGCAGAGCTATATGGATGGATCTGACACCAAACGAGCAACCTGATGAAAATGTTTCTTCCCACCCACTTCACAGGCACTCACGCATACAACAGGTTTCCAACATTCCCCTTACATCAGGAGCTACTGAAAAGGGGTGAGTGAGAATCAGGACACATCCTATGGGCTGTGAAGAGGGAGGCTGAGATGCAGACATCCCACGCTGTGCAGCGGGGGGGCTCCAGTGCTAACATCAGCAGACTCCTCCAGGGTGTTTGAATGCTGACTCCTGACAGCAGTAAAACCCCAAAGTCACTGTGACTAATTGTAACCTGAAGGTCATCAGATACCAGCAGCTTTGCAGCGAAAACACAGAATGTCTTTGGTTGGAAGAGACCTTCAAGATCATCCAGTCCAACCTTCAACCCAAAACTGCAAGCCCACCACTAAACCATGTCCCTGAGCACCAGGTCCACAGACCATTTAAACGCGTCCAGGGATGACGACTCCACCACTGCCCTGGGCAGACAATTCCAATGGTTGATAACCTTTTCAGTGAATAAATGTTTCCTAATATCCAGCCTAAACCTCCACTGGTGCAGCTTGCAGCCATTCCCTCTAGTCTGTCACATGTCACCAGGGAGAAGAGGCTGTCCCCCAACTCGCTCCAACCTCCTGTCAGGTAGTTCTGGAAAGCAATGTCTCCCCTTTTCTCCAGACTAAACAACCCCAGCTCCCCCAGCTTCTCCTCACAGGACTTGTGCCCTGGGCCTTTCATGAGCTTCATTGCCCTTTTCTGGACTTGCTCCAGCACTTCTATGTTCTTCTTATAGCGAGGGGCCCAGAACTAAACACAATATTCAAGGTGTGGCCTCACCAGTGCTGAGTACAGGGGAATCATCACCTCCCTGTTCCTGCTGGCCACAGTGTTTCGAACACAAGCCAGGATGCCATGGGCCTTCTTGGCCACCTGCCCGCACTGCTGGTTCATATTTAGTCATCTCTCCATCAACACCCCAGGTCCTTTTCCAACTTGCAGCTCACCAACCACACATCCCCAAGTCTGTAGCTTGCTGTGGGGCTGCTATGACCCGAGTGCAGTGCCATTGCCCCACACCTTACCTCACCCTTTGGCACCTTGGCTTCCCTGGAAAAACGTGGAGGTTCGTGGGCCAGGTGGGAGCCCCGCTGCCCTCCTGCCAGCATCTCCATTTGTCACAGACACAGGTCAGTGGAGATGCAGGCTCTGTTTCTTTTCAGGAACAAGAAATCAAGTGAGGGATGAAAAAAAAAAAATAATCAAAGAAAAGGAGAGTAAGGATATTGATTTGCTAAAGATCAGCATTACTCGGAGCCAGAGCTGGGATAATAGAACCGCAGGAGACATCCTTACGCAGGGAGCAGCTATTCACGGCCCTCCTTGAGATGTATGGATTTAATGGCAGCTGTATCCCCTTCTAAAACTGCCTTGTGCTATGAGATACAGAACGTAGGGTAAAAATAGCACTCTCCACACAGCAGGTTTCTATTATAGGATTAACCAGTTGTGCCCGCATTGTAAAAACCTGCTAATGACTAGCAGGGCAAATCTCCCCAAAGCAGCAAGGCAAGGCAAGTCACAAACAAAAATCTAATAACCTAAAAATAAAATTCAAACCTGAAGATACATCAGCAGATATTGCCTTGAAAGCTAATGGCACAAAACCATGTCAATTATGCAACTAAACCTGACTAACTAAACTTCCATTGCTCGTTCCCATATGTCCTATGCTTCTGCATCTGCTAATGCCTATAAGATTATAAAATGGCAAGGGGAAAGGTTGCATGTAAAGTGCATTTATTTATAAATCCCATATTTAATGTTTCTTCAGCTAAATCAGAAGAGGAATGGATGATGCTGACTGAAGTGGAAAGGTTATGTTGCTGGCACTATACAATCCCCTGCCAGTCCCTGCAGCAACTGGACTTTTACACAGCCCATTTAGAGTAGAAAATTCTGAAATAAAGTCACTTTCAGAGTTGACCAGGTCATTCGTTTGATTAAACTTCAGCAACTATTAAAAAATCTGAGCATTATGTTCAGTTCAAATGATCTGCGTGGAAGGAGAATTTCAACAACACGTTGCAATAAAGCACTCTCCTGACTCCCCAGTCAAAACGTACTTGCACCTAAAGTATTCTTCCTTACCCTTGTTTCTAGGATCTTGACATAAAATCATCAGCATTCACATTGTAAGATTAGATTTAATGTGTTTCTAAAGCCTCCCATTAACCTTTCAGAAAGTCTGACATTTCCTGATTCACCAGACAACTGTGTCTTTTTCTATCGGGGTAGACAGTCTCTTCTCAAATCACTTGCATGTGTCAATAATGACTCCTTTCTTCCCCCGCAAGCCGGAGGAGAGTGGGGCCCCAGCTTCCTTGACCGAGGGGGTGGGGGCTGCTTTCCCAACGGCTTGTGCACAAGCGAGAAGCAGAGATGGAGAAATGATGTTAAGCAACCTCACCCTCAAAAGCTTCTACAGATAGCCTCAAACCCAGACACCGGTGGATTGAATGGTAGATAATCCTTTATTAAGGTACTGACAGAAATTTAGTCTTTTAGGATGCGTTTGAGCCTAAGGAAAAGTTGCTGTTATTCTTGAGTTTCCATTCCTGCTGAGCCAGCACCTGTTTGCACTTTTCCCTCATTCTGGGCAAGCAAAGATTCTCACTTAGCATGTAATAAAATGTTGCTTTATTTCCCCTGTAAGCCAAACACATTGACATCATTGGGTGTGTGCCTGGTTTATGGCCTAAGGATTTGGCTTTTTACATGTACACAGCTATCTAGATCATTTCCACCCCCCACCGCCCAGACTCAGGTCAAAACAGCAAGTCCCTCAGGTCTATTTTTAAGTTCATATTTGGGAGTGTCATGTGCTCCCAGATCTGTTTGATTTCCACGAGGTATTATGACACAAGCCATTCTGGACTCTTTCAATATTAATTTCTTTTGTAAAATTAGAAATCACCCAGTTTTGAATATTTGGCCAACTTACTTTTTCTGTCCTGCAACAACAAGAATAAAATATTTTCTATAACCTAGATACTGTGAAAGGTCTTGACTGAGTTCACGTATATCCGTACAGAGTGGTTTATCACTCAACGATGGAGCTCCCCTTGGCTTACACATCTGAGGAAGGAGAAAAGAAAATTCGGTCTTTTGTCCTTGATTTTGTGTTTCTTTCCAAGGAAACCCAATCCAAGATGGCTCTCAGAATGAGAAATGTCTATGATTTTTCCCACGGTCATGAAGGACAAGATGCATCATCAGGAATTAATGCCACAAAAGCTGATACAAAGTAATATCTTTTATACTTGCTTGGTGGCCACACACAGCTTCTTTATGCAACTCATATGGTGGTTATTGCAAAAGAGAATTGACTCCTCCTTTCCTCAGTGTCAATAACTACTACAAGTTGAGAGGAAGTGCTGTCTGCTCTGTCTTTTATATATATGCACACACATACATCTATATCTCAATATAATTATAGATTGATCTATAGCTATCATTATTGATATCAGTGCATGTAGATATTGGAAAGATGCATGTATGTATCAATATAAATATGGTATGTATATCTGTATATACAATAGCTCACAAAAGGTAACAGTATCAGTAGTATCCATACATGTTGATAATGTAGATATTGATAAGCACTGATCCTTTTTGACCTGCATCTCAATAGGCATCAATATCTACTGACTTGATGCCTAGTACTACCTATGCACATGAATATCTGTTGATAGGTATCAATAACTATTCATAATATTAAGCGTAAATAGGCCTAATAGATCTATTGATAGGTATTTATATATAAAATCTATTTCAAAACCTATTTTAGACATCAAAGGCTTTCATTATCAACACTAATCAATGTCAATATGTATGGATGTCTACTGATATCAACAGACGTTAATGAGGATTGTTATCTATCACTGTGGACAGGCATCAGTATCTATCAATATTGATACAGCTATCAATATTGATACCTATTGATGCTGAAACTATTATTTTCATAAATAATAATACCTACCAATATAGATAACTTTTTATTACAATATGCATTGATAGGCCTGAATACTTATGGGATTGGATACCTATTGATAGGTATTGGTATCAAGAGCTATTGATAAGAATTGATACCTCTCAATATCCATACCTACTAATAGATATCTATAGCAATTAATTTATATATATATTGATAGCATCTATGCCTATTGTCTTGGATAGTGATTTGGATCTTGATAGGCATTAATGAGTATTGAGATTAATATCTTTTGATATCAATATTCATCAAGAAGATTCAAAACAGAAAGATATTGAAGCTTATCAGTATCTATCAATGATGGATATCGATCTTAGCAGGTGATGATACCTGTCAATAGTGGTAGGTATCTTCACCTAACAATTTCAATACCTCTTGAATATCCAACTTCAATACTTCAATATTTCACACATATCAATATTGGCACCTGCCAATAATCACAATACCTATTGATATTGATGGATATTAATAGGTTGATACCAGTACTTTGATACTTACAGCAATACCTACAGGCATAGTGTATCTATTGATATTGTAAACTATCGATAGGTATCAATACCCATCTATTTTGATGTCTATCAACAGGTAGCAATATCAATAGGTATGGATACCTATCAATATCAGTACTTGTTGATAGGTATCTACACCTATCATTATTGAAACCTATTTTCATCAATGCATACCTACATGGATAAGCATCAGTAAGTGTCTAATACTTATCATTTTTTTATATTGACTTTGATATCAGTATGAATCAGTGCCCACCAATATTTCTACCTTTTGGTATAGATAGCCACTGACAATCAATGCCTATCAGATTTGACACCTATCAACTGGTAATGATATGGATAGATAGCAATAGGTATTAACACCTCTCCATACCAATAGGCATTGTTAGGTGGCCATACTTACTGGTTTCAATGCTGATTCCAACATCTATCTGCATCAGTACCTATCAATAGTGATAGTGCTTATTGATTTTTATACCTGTTGATAACTAAGACCATACATAGCTGCTAACATCAGTGCTTTTCATGGCACTCTGAAAGCACCCTGACTGCAGAGTTAAAGCAGGCATGGGGCCAGTGATTTCCATGGCCTCAGGCTTACCCTGATGGTTGGCATGATGTTTGTTGTGGAACATCACTCTTCAGAAAACTACAGAGAACCTGATGTTCAGGAATTATCTGGAGGTTTTCTATCTGGGGACCCCAAAGAGAAGTGGAGATTGGACTGTATCTCATTTTTTAAATGCTGCTACCTGAAATGCAAAGAACCTTATGAACCGTATCAAGTGAGAACATATCAAGAGATCCCTGAAAAACAGAGTTAGTAGTGTTGCAAACCATGAGTACATTTCTATTCTGCTGACCATCTTGAGCCATTAGTTTGAACCACAAGGGCTTTGCCATGCTAACAGTTAACAAAATATGCAAGAACACAAGGGTCATGGCACGTTGTATACTCCCCACCCTCACACCCCTTCACTGTTTCAAAGAACACTGAACTGACAGGGGAAACAAGTCATTTATACAAGATGCAGAGGTGTTATCTCCTATTCAGACAGAATGGCACGAGAGATCTGTGCAAAATTTACTAGCTGATGTTCAGAATGCACAGGAAAAATTCTCTGCAGTAATAAACAGTGGAATAGTCTCCCAGGGCTGAATAAGCAAATTGGGGAATCTCCTTAAATTTCTAAAATTCAATAAGGGCCTTTATTTATCCCATACCAACTCCTACGTTCCATCATTTGTCTGACATAGAGAAACTTCACACTTCCATATTCCTTCTGAGTATCTCTATCTGAAATGAATGCCTGATTTGCACTAGGAACAAACTATACTTCTTGGCAAGCTGTGATGATAAACTGTGATACAAGAAGGAGGCCAGGGAACAGTCTCACTCGTCAACAAGGACAACGGCTGTGGAGTCTGTTGATAATGCAATAGTGTGTTGGAATAAAATAGTCTGATGGTCTGGCTCATATGGTGAAGGATAAAATATTGATACAGACTACATTGCTAAGACATCTTAATGTAAAGACTTACGTGGCAAATGCCTCCATAGAGATAACTCATGCATAAGTAGCATATATTTTCATTATTGATTCACTAAAAGGATAATATTGCTACTGCATATGAGAGGAAAAATGTCTCTGAGGGTCAAATTCCATTTTAATGTTATTCCTAAGAAGGTAACAAAAATACACTGGAGTTTTTTTTTTTTTAGTCCACTCATCCAGTCCATCAGATGTACTCTAGTCTAGCTGGTGGTTTAACTTTTCCAGAACCATAGGCTAATGTGTTGTGAGCTGCACTAAATATCTCAAGAGAATAATAAACAGCAAAGAGCCTACTCAAAACAACTTAAGCCTTAACAAGATGATGAATCATGAAAGATGTTAAGCCTTCCTGGGTCAATGAGTATTTTGGTAAAAACAAATGAGAAGTACAGAAGACAAACACCAGAAGATGCATCACGTGCAGATGCTGAGCCTGTACCAAGAGCAGAAAGTTAAATGCTTGTCCCAACCAGATTGCAAGAGCCAAGACTCACCGTACCCTAGTGAGGGAGTGGGACAGACCCAGAGCCAGGTTCAGCCAAGAGTTCAGATCATGAGTCACCTCCCTGGGGATGGAAATGGGCTAGGATGTCGGGCTGGGATGTCAGCCTGGGATGAGTCTGGATTGATGGGATCTGTGGGTGGGCAGAGCAGGACTGGGGGGAGCTGGAGATCAGCATTGCTGCGGCACTTCTTCAGCAGGAACTGATGGACTCAGAGGTCTGAAATGAGGTCCTGGGCCACGGTGGGATGGTGGGGGCATTGGTGGTGCCCTTGGGACCGTGACAGCAAAGCAGCACTGCAGAAATTGTCTAGATGTACGTGTACCTTGTATGTGTCATGTCATGGTTCCCTTACCAGACTCTAGCAGAGCCATTCAACACATTGCTCTGGAGAATGCTGCTAAACTTTTCTACCTGTTCCTTCAGAATGTGAATGATGTTAAAAATAGTGTCAAAAGAAGACCTCCCCAGTATGTCAGATGCCTCATAAAATAAGATGAGGGTGGGATTTCTGAAAACTTCTCTAAGATTACAGTTCAGCAGGAGCAGAGCAAGGGCAGTGCTGAGAGTATACAAAAATCCCACACTGGCAAACATGTCACTGCTGGGAAGGAATCTGAGCTATACAGTTCATTTCATTTCAGAATATGAAATTTCCCAGCCCTTGAGAGCTTTGGTATTTGAAATTCTAATGCTGGACCCACTATGGTTAAAACAGAGTAATATACAGTGCATTCAGTGACAGAGACACGAGGGAAACAAATGCCATCATATTTAAACTATATTTAGGCTCCTAATTGCCACGTATAAATCTAAGTCTAGGATTTCAAACTCTAGGCTATATAATCACATTTGAAAATTCTATGTTCATTATCAAGTAATTATTAACTGTTCATTACCAAATAGGGCAAATTATTATTTTTAAAAAGTGCTTAGCTATCTAATGTAATCTATCTGGATTTCTGTTCTCATCCCAACAGTCATATATCACAGAACACTGTGAAAGGTCTAAGTAAACTTTTAAGGAAGTTACTTTTCCATGTACATAGGCCAATAGTTTTCTACCTCTGGAGGGGCCCCTTCTAAAGGTTCATAAAAAGTAACCATGAAAAGGAGACCTACTTCTAGAAGTCTCTCTGTGCTCTCCAGAAGATGTACACTTCACAGCTAAGAAGTCCAAACTGGTGATACTGGTGCTAGGAGAGTTCTTGCCATTAAAGTATTGCACTGCTCTCTAAGCATTTCCATACAGAAATAACTATATTTTTTTCTTCTGTGAAAATTCCAGGAGAAATAGGCTGCTTAGTTTACAAGGACAGTAATTTAAGTGACCAGTTACGCTGCCTGGGCTAACAAACTAGCTGACACTAGCATCATTTAACATCTCTTTGACTACCTCCAGTAGACCCAGTCATTTCTGTGTTTAGATGCTTGGCACAACCATAGCCTGTGCTGATATCAGTGAATCTGGGGTTTGCACCAGCACCCCATGATTTGGGTGCTGCAGGAGGTAATCCAGTGAGCACGTGTTGCCCCAGCCTGACCCCCTGTGTGGACATCTGAGGGGCAGGACCCAGGCAGTCACAGCACACTAGCCTCTTGGTATAGATGAAGCCTTCCCCTTCAAAGGTGAAAGACAAGACATTGTTTCTCCTTCTTTCTCATGGTCGGAAGCCAGGACATTCTCCCGAAGCCAGGGCCACAGGGGATGTGATCTACCTAGGGCTGAGATGCCTTAATGGCAACAACTCTTAAGCAACTCTGCCAATATCACTAAGAGTACAGAGATGGACTTGACTAGCTAATCCATACTTTCTCTACATGGAAATGAACATAGACTAGTCAATAAATTGACTTTTTCTAGGTAAATGAATTAAGACCACAGTGTGAAGGATGGCAGATGAACTCTTGCAGGAGTTTGAGCCACTACCAAAAAAAAAAATGTTTCTCTGGTCAAGGGTGTTCACAAGCTTTTTGGTCATTTTGGTATTAGAGAAGTGAAAGCAAAATGAGAACAGATGTTTTATATCAGTTTGTGCAGCTGGCAAGTGCTTTATCCTTTGCAAAGAAAATACAAGTAACTGAAGGTGAGAAGATGCTATAGGGCAAAAAGATGTTATTGGAGGAAGAAGAAAGTAGACTACCATGTCAAGGGGGATCTCAGTAGACCCTGTAGTCATTCTGCTATGCTGAGGCAGGCTCAGGGGGACACCTGACCTTTCAATTCTACTTATGCATACAAATTTCCTTCCGTTATATTTTATATACATAAGCACATACGTACATTTCATACACTCTCATTTAAAAAAAAAATAAAATAAAAATTACTTCCTTGCCAACAACCAACACACTGTGGAATAGGAAATTAAACTATAAAGCCTCTTAGGTCAAGATTAATACCATGTAATTTTAGGTACATAAATGAGACACACACATAAATAGACACAATGTCACACTAGGTATCCCCTGTTGTCAAGACAGAGAGACAGGACATTTCCAGAGGGCATTTAAGTATTAAGTGGCTTGAGATCACCTTCAGAAAGTGTCTATCTGTGTCATTTGACAGTAGAAGACAAGTGGACCAACCATCATCTGAATTTAGGTACCTTAATTAGATGCCTGGAGTTAGATGAGTTGAATCCAGTTTTGTTTAAGAAGGAAGATGAACAGGGGAGATGTAAATGCAAAGTAAAACACATCAGTAATACACTCAGTTTTGCTTTTTATACTCTAAAGGTCAGTTCAAAGCTACAGAGAGAAATAAATAAAGTGATATTATAAAAGGCTGGAGAAAAAAATACTTGACAACATTCTTTCAAACTAAAGCATTTAAAATAAGAGACAGAGAAAATCTGTCCTTGTTTACTTACCTCCCTACTTAGTGTGGCATCCTCAAAAGGACACTGGGATGTTTTAAATTTGTTGGTTTGGGTTTTTTTGTTGGTTTTTTTTTGTTGTTGTTGTTTTTTTATGTTGGCTGGATGATTAAAGCTACTGCTAGTGCAATCAGAATTTTCCTCTCAAAAATAATGCACATATTTGTCTTACAGGCATCACCTTTGACACGATGGAAAGCTCGCTGAAAGTGATGGTAATTGTGCAAGTTAGGCTCCAATATTCTATGAATTTCCATAGCTTTTTATTTAATTATGTTCCTTTTTAAGCTCTGTTATTAAAGAAAATAAGTGCTGCCTTTCAAATACAGCTGGTGTAGTGGCAAGGGACAAGGGTTCTCTGCAGCATTCATTTTTAATGTCGTTTTGCTCTTAAGGTTGACCTTAACATTTATAAGATAAAAGTACATTTGAGACAGGGAGTCTCCCCGAGTTATTAATAGCTTACTTAATTCTTCTCCTTTCCTTGCTGCTAATATTTTAGAAGACATTCAGAGGAGTTCCATGAACACACCGGGCAGTACCCAGAGCACACATACCTTCATTATATTTGCCCATTTCCCTCCATTTACCAATTTTCCTATTTTAAATGCAATTTCCAAACTCTACTGAGGTAATTAATTTTGTGCTACAGAGGTGCCAAGATTGCACATTATCCTCTGAGGCGAGCAATGACAGAAATCACACAGGATCACATTTCCAAAGCAAAAGTTAAACCTAGCAGAGCTTCTCTCTTGATCTCTCCTATTTGGGATGTTATTTGGAGGCACCCAGCACTTGCATCAATGGCTGCACTGCACTGGAACAGCAGCACTTCTGACCTAAGACTTCTGCTTGAAAGCACAGTCCAGACCTTGTGCCAGTTTTTCCTTCTGAGGACATCTGGTCTGGCACTGAGAAAGCCAGGGAGGAGGTGGCAGTGCCACCCATGGAGCCTCAAAGCTGCCAGTAGTTCTGGGGTGTGGGAGGAGGGCGTCTGGTCAGAGGCTGCATGTAACAGCATATTCAGTTCTACTGAATGGGGCCAAACCACTTCCACCACAGCCTTAGGTGTAGGCTAGGTTGGTATAAAGAGAGGGGTGACAGTGAAAAAAAAAAAGCTGTTCTGGCTACTGTTGTGGCAAGCAAATAAATTTGCCATGCTATATTTGTATTTACTATGAGAAACTGATGGGAAAAGGGGAAGAAAAAACCCAACAAACAAACAACAAAATGAGCTTTTAATTATTAGTCCTTTGAAAAGCCACATGCAGAGGATCTCACACTGGAATCATTTGGAATAATGCCGTCAGTAATAGCTCTGCCTTTAAAAGATCCCCTGATGCTTGTTCCAACAGCTCAGTCTGTTTTCCTATTCAACTCCTTTAGCCACAGCAAAATACAGCACCCTTACACTCTGGCTCCTAAATCCACAGGAGCATTTCAGAGACATACAGCTCAAAATGTAGTAGACATCGCCTGCAAGGGACTCAGGAGAAGCAGCTTGAACATGATTTGTTTCTAAGAGTGCACAAAGGTTTGCCTTGCATCCAGACAGGCAGGTACATTATCATTGTAGAAAGTCACTTTCAGAGCAGCAAGAAAGTTTCACTAGGATAAACCTGTACACGACAACACGTTACCCTCTTTCTCTAAATCAACTAAGTCAATCCAATGGAAAGAGGAAACAAATTGGTTCAAATTAAAGTTGGTCGGAAAGTTCTAGTTGCTGCACAAACCTCAGATTTTCTTGACTGCCGTTCAGGAAAGATACCACACTGAGATACCTAATGAAGCTCAGATGCAAATTACTGAAATAATATAGAGCAATCATGTGGGAATTGGAAATTCAGATTCATTCTGTGTTTGTTAAGAATTTACAATTTAAGAAAAAAAAAAAAATCATTTCCACTGAATGACTTGGAGACATTAAGCACCACACGACAGAGATTATTCACATTTCACTAGCACTGAGGAGTGCCAGCCTCTCTAGGAAGAAAGTCTCCCTATAGATGCACCTAAACAAAGGAGAACTTGAGGCACGTTGAGATGAGGTGCCCTAACAGGACAAAAAAAACCCCAAAACCAACAGAAAGCAGGGAAACAAAAGCTGATCAACCCAAACCTTCCAAAATTCCAGTCTAGTGCCCCAAATCACAAGATCAGTTCTCCCCCACGCTATGGCTATGCCCTCAACTGAATCATATTGGTCATACAACCTCTCCTCTTGATGGAAAGCAGCAATATCAACTTTTCTTGTGTTGATTCCCTGCCCATTATACTCAGATGGCTTTGTGCATGCATTTGTTAGGCCCTTTCAGCTGTTCACCTCCCTGTTGGTTTTTTAAATCACATATTTAAACATTTACATTGTGGTGGTTTTCTGGAGGCATCGGTCCCGAGCACTGGGGAAAACCAGACTGGGAAGAGTGCCCAGGGGAAGCTAACATGGTCTCTTCTTCCAAGCTGACTAACATCTAGCTTTGTTGCTTTCAGTGTCGGGGACCTTGTGTATTCCCAAGCTGCTCCACCCCTGGCAGGACCAAGCTCATCCACAATATGCTGTCCCTGCTGCACGAGGTCAAGGCTGGTAATCTATTATTTTGTTGAAACTTGAGCCCAAGAGATGTAAGAAGCTAACAGTGGAGAGACTTGTAATTTATATCCCACTTTCAACTCTGCAGAAAAAAAAAAAAGCAGGCCAAGAGCGCCGAAGAGTTTGAGACTTGAAAATGAAACCTGGGTACTGGGATTTATTTTTCTATAGTGGTTTTAAGAGACCAAAAGAGTCTGCAATAGGTGTAAGCCAAATACCGAGGCTGTGTCTGCTCAAGTTTTAACTGCAGTGAGAATGGGCTTGGATAAAAACCACAGGAGGACTTCAGGATCTGGCCCCATGTGGGGTGTTTAGGGGAGACTGGTTGTCAGCAATTGGGTCAAGCCAACAACTTCTGTCTATTTGAAATAAAGTCATTATTCTCAAACCCACAGCAGCGCCTGCTGCAGTCACTGATTGAAACCAGAATTAGGCAAAGCCTGTCTTGGTCCCTGCTTCTAATTTAACTTCCCAGCCTTGTTATTTCTGGCTGTAAACATTTTTATTTTTTGCTCTAAGAGACAGTTCAAAGTTTTCAGCTGATTATGCCCAAGTAAGTTTTCTAGCCAGGAGCCTGTACTGCCTCTTGAACTTGCAAATAATTGCTCCAGCCAGGGATTTCTTCCTTAGTGAGGAACACCAGAGGAAATGCTCTGTAGGCATTTCAAGGGTAATCATAGGCTAACCTGTCCCAGGATATTTAATCTGTTAGATTGTATTGAATATTTATACCATGAGAGTATCCAGAGGCCCCAGCGAGACCCCCAGAGAGACAGAAGTTGTAGAAATGCAGATGTTTACGTGGTCTCTTTCCCAAAATCTAACAATCTAAAAGCAGCCTTTAAAATGCATACTTAGAGAAAAACAATAGACCTGGTAAAGCTGTAAGGAATAATCTTATTTGCTTGTATCAAACTTACTTTATTCATTTGTCTAACCATCAGTAGCCAGTTTGTGTCCAATCAGCTAGTACAGAAATGGATATTTCTGTGCAAAACTCACAGGAAATTTTGCAAGATCATATTTTTTGCTGTACTTTTGGATAGCTGTAGTTATTCCCTGTTAAAATGATTAGTACTTTAAATGAATGAGATCACCTACTGAATAAAAGCACAGCCAAGCCACACTCATAACATGATCTCATGCAGGCTTGTCTTCAAGAATGCCCCCCTGAGAGTTTTCTACAATTGTTCATCCAATTGTTGTATGTAACCTCTGTTCAGAAAGGAAATGTGGCTGACAAAATCAACTGAAAAAGAGCCCACTAGTGCCAAAAAAAATATTAAAAAGTGTTTGTGCCTGGGTATTTTAATATATATTCTTTTCTCATCACCAAAAAAAGAATCCACTGATTCTAAGTCAATATACATAATTCTGATTTCCACATACAAGGGCCATTTATTTATTTCAGAGGAGGTTCAGGACACCAGGCCTTAAAATAAGCTATGCATGAGTGTCTCCATATGTATGTCTGCCAAATATAGCAGAACGTTCTCTTTCCTTAGGGCACCCACATAGTGCAGCACTGTCTGCACAGCTCCACCACCAGTACTGGTTTTGTCTCATCCACAAGGTGAGAAATCTATTTTACAGAAACGAATGGAGGCACAGGGAGAAGAAAACATCTACCAGTTGAAGAGTATTTTGGTGCTAAAGCAGGCAGATGATTCCTAGTCAGATTTTCTGAATTTGTCATATACTTGTGAAAAGTCCCACATCTGCATAGGAGTCCAAAAGGCTGTACAGGACTTGGTGAGAGTCAGAGGAAGTGTGAAGCAGAGAAGGGGCTCAGACGAGGTCACCAGATCCCCAGACTAGCCTCATAATCACGAGCTCATCCTTCTTCCCATTTCACTGCTGAGGAGGTCACCAGGAACTCAGACATTACACAACATTGACTTTCTGTCTCTTTGAAGAAGAACTTTTGATCCTTGCAGTTGGACATTTTCTACCCCAGACAGCTCATTGCATTAGGCTGTCCCTTTGCCAGCTCTGGGCAGAGGCTAAAGAGAAACTTCTCTGCACAAGACAGAATGAAGCATGAAGATGTGGTTAGAATGGGAAAGCATAAGTGGTCAGGAAAAAAAGAACATAAAACATGGGGAAAGGAGAAGAAAACAAGGGGACAGATGGGAGCCAAAATGAAAGAAACAGCCACTAGTTTTGTGGCATGGGTTTTAAAAGCCTTCTTGTGAGGACAAAATATATGGTATTACATGTGGTACTCAGAAATGACACTGCAGCTGGTAAGTACCTTTGACTAGGACAGCAGGCAGCTGTGATGCTGCAGTTAATACCTCATTTACCTATGGATTTTTTGGCAAGTCCATTGAATAATCTTTTACCTTATGAGTTATAGAAAACACTGACAAACTAGTACCAACAGTCACTGGTAGTGTGAGCTACCAGCTTGCTTGCACAAAACACCATCCAATGATACTGCACCACAAAGCAACAAACCATTTTTTCCTTCTGCTCAACAGTTTTCTAGACAAACACAGTCCCCAAACACTCCCTCAAATGCAGGTTTTCAGGATATCACACTCTCTCCCAAACTGCCTCTTGGTTTTCTGATGGTGTCGATGGCTTTTTGAAGATCTCTTTTGTCCTCCTTAGGGTTATCGGCAGATAATGTCATCCAAGTGCCCTCACACTTTCTTAATGTTATTGTAGAGGTTTCCTGATAACCCACCCAGAGCATCTGACCCCCAGAAGGAAGCACCCTGTAAAGACACGTACGCAACAGTGACAGGGCAGGACCATCACGCTGCAAGTCTCCACAGCTGTGTCTGTTTGCCAGGCAGAGTCCCAGCAGGGATGGCAGAAGGGTAGATGTGCACGCTTGGTGTGCCCACCCAAGCAAGGAGATCTCTTAACAACGGCAATAAAATGGGTCCCAGTGATGTTTGTTCTCTGCCAGATGGTATGAAAAGAACTTCTCGTGTGTGATTTCAGCATCTTTGTGTGTGCGAAAGAAAAAAGTCTGAACTTATATTTAACTTCATCTGAGCAGGACTGAGTGCCATTTTCACTTCTCTTTTCCTCACTGGAAAGCCTGGGCCTGATTCTCAGCTGATGCAATGTGGCACAGTTCCACCCAAAGCAACGCAGTGCACGGGCACAGGGGAAAGAAGGCAGTTTGGCCAGGGACCCTTGAGAAATCTCTGCTTCTAAGTGCTACCACAGACTGACATCCATGCAAAGCAAACAGGATGTCCAATTTTAAATCACTAAGAAGCCACATCCTGTAAACTGCATTCTACTCAGCTGACCCAGGAGATAAAATGTGTCAGGACTGATCCTGATCTGTGATAATGCTGGTTTGTTTGCAGCTGAAAACCCCTTCTGAATGGGATGTTATTCTATCCCAGCTGCCCCCCATCTTACCACAGGCAGCCAAGGGATGGCGAAGGAAGGGCAGAAATGGGGCTCTGGTGTCCCAGCATAGCTTAGAGCAGCTTTGATATTCCTGATGGTTGTGTCCAGGACTGCACCAGCCCCATGGCAATCACCATAAAGTGCCTCTTCACTGAACCTGATCTTCAGATGGATGAAAATTAAGAGGTTTTCCTTCAAGAAAAAGAAAAAAAGCAAAATCACTTAATTGCAAATGGATTTAAGAAGATAGCAAAGACCTGCCAGCTCAAAGCTGTTTAAGAGGCAGTTTGCTGGTCTTTCAGTACTGTTCTGCTCTTCATTTATGACACATCTGCTATCAAGAGGATTTTAAAGCCCATTCAGGTTGTCCAAACCAATCCTGGCTAACAAATACACCAGAACTATTTGGGAAATTTTGTTGTATTCATGTTTACAAAGCTACATTGGTGATGTCACAGTACTCTCAGGATTGTTTTTTGTTCACCTCAGTTTTTGTTCAGCTCAAGATTTACAGGTATGGAAATAATGAAAGGCTGTTAATCAGCGTCCACAAAGGCCAATTGATTTTGTGAGTGTATGCATGTATGTGACAGGGTGTTGTCAACTAACACCCATATACTTCTCTGCCAAACAGGTTATATGTTAATACATACTTTGCATACACGTTACATTAGGGTGGAGGAAAACTGGCATTCGTCCAAACATGACAGAAACTGATGCACTCCTTGGGTTATTTCCCTAGACAAAATTTTATCACAGCACTGCAAGCATGTGCTCTAATATTCACTTGCTTGCAGGACTGTCAGTACTGCAGGTTAAAGGCTAGTGATGCACTCTAGCTTAGGCTGAAAGCCACCCACCCAGCAATGAGGAATCCAGCAGAAATACTTGGTTGCCAACTTCCCTCCACTATCCCCGTCAATGAAGAGACTGTCCTCCTGGGAATGATGGCAGAACAACCCAACATAGCTCCTGATATCTCCTCCCTGAGATGCACAGACAAATCAAAATAAGAAGGATGAAGGAACAGGTTGATTTTTGCTGAGGAAAGGCTCACACTTGGCTACAGCCCAGCCAAGTCCTCAGACCAGATGCCAGTCTCCAGAAGTGACTACACAGCATTACCTGTAAGTATACTTCAACTGTGCAGTGACTTGGGACTTATCTGGGCCAGGTAAAGCAGGCCTAGAGCAAAGCCCTGTTGCTGGATTAGTCTTACGCCAGGCTGGGTTTCAGCAGGTTGGCTGATGGTTCGTCACGCTGCGTTACTTTGTGTAGTGCTCTAAGAATTCATTTGTGGCAGACTGTGGGAGAATATGCCTGCTCTTCCTAATGCCTTTGTGTGCAAGTGCTCTCAGCTTGCCAGCACAGTAAATTAAACTGCTAGTGGAAAGACACAGATCCTACTCTAGAAGATGAACTCTTCCAACTATTAATGCAAGTCAGATTTTGGGACAGGGAGCAAAAGTGGGGGGAAGAGACAGATGCAGGGTATGATACTTGGTGGAAGGAATTTTGGCAGTGGGTTTTGCCCTGACAAGCAGCAGGGTGCCTTGCTAAGGAGATCACGCAGGCTGCATGCAAGCCTGGAGTCATGGAGACAGCTGATGAGAGTTTAGGTTTTGCAAGACAATAGCATTGTAGTACACACACTGAGGAAAAGCCACCAAAGATGAGTAGAAAAGTAACTTACTGGAGAATCCCTGATGGAGTAGTTCCTTACTCTTCCCAGAGTGTCCTTGCACATGTGCAGACAAGTGGACAACGCTGTGAATGATGCCACCAGGTACACTCTGCTGTGATATATTCCAGGGGGCCCACCACAAAGTGTCTCATGGCCACCGCAGCTCCCTAGCTGCTCTAGCATTCCAGGAAACCACACCGTGCAGAGCTTTTCTCAGTAACTGCAGACCATAAGCTTCTTGTCCAGTTATTCCCCAGGAACAGACACAATTATTAGTCATGTTAACTACCACAGTAGCAACAATACTCACGGAACTGCACCGGATAACAGGAGTACCCTGTGTAGGAGGAATTGAGCACTGTCCTGGTTTGGGTGAGAACAGAACTAATTCCGGTCAGTGATTTTACTTTTCAGCTCAGCTCTTCTAACTCACTGCAGTGTCTGCAGTCAGCAGCCTGTTGTCCCAGACAGTGTCTGCTGCTGGCAGGGATAACACCCTGTGTTTAGAGTTACTACCAACGGTTGGGGTGCAGACCAAGGCCACTGCTGGATCTTGTGCACCACACTGGGGGTGAAGGAAAGTGAAAGGCAGCACCTGCAGGGAGGAGTGGACAGGGCAGGTGACCCCAAACTGACCAACGAGGTATTCCAGCCCATATATGTCATATATTCCATATATATTCCAGCCCATATATATCATATATTTGCCAGCTTTGCTCGGAGCATCCCAAGAGGACTCTGTCTGTTGTGCCTACGATCCCAATCGGTGTGTTCCTGAATCCAGTACCAGAATCCAGCCCCTGAACACAGCTCCCGTCTGCTGCGGGGCCCAGTCTGGGATTCCCCTGGTGCCTGCTCCACAGCACCAGTGGTGATGGTGATGGAATTACCATCAGGGGGATTGGGTTCAATACTGGTTTTGTATATATTTGTATGTATTCTATTTTTATTATTATTCTCATTAAAGCTGTTCTAGTTCCCTTTTCTAATTGCTGAGTCTCTCTCCCTTATTCCCTTTCTCTTCCCCTTTCGAGAGGGAGGGGGGTCACAGAGAGCGTCTGTTATTGGCCTAAGGGGCCGCCCTGACCCTAAACTGACAAGAACAATCTAGAGATGCATCCTCAAATACTATCAAAAATCATGAATGTGAGGGGTTTATATATTGATCTCCACAGCTTTTAATTATACACTATCAAAAAGCATCATAGTCTGCTTTAGGAAAAGCATCACCAGCAGGTTGAGGGAGTAGATCCTTCCCCTCTGCTCAGACCTGCTGAGACATATCTGGAGTGCTAGGTCTAGTTCTGGGCTGGAGGAAAGATGTGGACATTATGGAGTGGGGCCAGCACCCACAAAGATTATTAAGGGTTTGGAGCATCTGATGTACAAGGAAAGGCTGAGAGAGCTGGGACTGTTCAGTCAGCCTGGAGAAGAGAAGGCTGAAGAGGGGATTCTATCAATGTGTATAAATACCTGAAGGGGAGGGGGAGCAGTAAAGAAGGTGGAACCAGGTTCTTCTCTACTGTGTTCATTGACAGGACAAGAAACTGAAATACCAGATGTCAAATATTTAAAAAGCAACTGTTTGTTTGGGTTTTTTTAACTGTAGGAATGGCCAAACACTGGGAGAGGTATCCCCAAGAGGTTGTGGGGTCTCCAACCTTGGAGATATTCAAAGCCCAACTGAACATGACCCTAAGCAACGTACTCTATTTGACCTTGCTCTGTGCATCAGTGTTGGACTAGATGACCTCCAGAGGTCTCTTCTTGTTTCAGCCATTCTGTGATATGCTGTCCTCTGAAACAAGCACAGCAGCACTAAGCCAGCTTGTCTTTGCACAAGACCATTGGAGTATAAATAGAAGACCATAAGTGTACAAGATTTTTTGTCTTCATCACCCTTTGAAGTTGCATTCAAAGGAAGTTGGTGTCTTATACTTGGATGTCAGTGAGATACAGAACAGCTTGGCTATCTTTATCAACTGTCCTTCAACACTAAAACCAGCATGCTTTATATCCACAGATGTTACCAAACCTGTACTAAGGAAAAGGACACAATTGCAGAATATTTCCAGTCACAGGCCAGAGGCAGGATGTCCAAGACTGAATCTGTCTGAAAAGTAATTTCCTTCTGATGTAAAAGACATTCTCTTTTTAGTTCTCCCTCCTGCAAATACCATTGCTTTCTTACTCACAAAATGGGTCCAAATACAAGCCAGCAGAAAGAGTGTCTAATGTGTCCCAAGGTAAGTATCAACTTCTACCCATTATGGAAAGATTTATGCAAGTCTGTAGAAAATAAGTGGCCCTTAAGTGAATGTTTTCTAGAAACAAAATAAATGCTAGGTCTCAGAAATGGCTCAATATTTTCTGTGGAGGGGAAAAAGAAAAGGAAAATAAACCCAAACCTTGTCTATAATATCTCAGATGAAAGTGTGCATAAGGCTCTGCTACAGCAAAGGGTTCTCTCTCTCTCCTTGTTCCTTTCCTATGATTTCACATCTACACTAATCACAGTGCTGCAGGTTGTTTATTTCTCCAAATAAATAGTTACCAAATACCTGTTGTGAGTCAACAAAGAAGATTAGTGGAGGAAAACAGAGAAAAAAACCATTCTCAGTAAGATGCCTGTTGCCTCAAAGAGGTGTGTTAGCTGGGATTTTAGTTCTGGGTGTCTGAACCCTTGCACAGCAGCATAGAGAGGATGCAGCAGCATTCCTTACATAAAGGAATCAGGGAAACCCACCCATTTATTCCCTCCCTGATGCCATAAATATATGATCTGGCCCAAAGCATCCAGCCGTGGGTCTGCCAGCCAGCCTGCCTCAGAGGGCTTGGTACCTGGCCCCATAATGCTTTCAAGCTGTCCAAAGCTCAGCCCAACATCTCCTGGAAAGATGCTTCTCCTTCAGCTGTTCTCATAGAATCATAGAACATTTTACTCTGCAAGCTGCTAGCATCACGCTCCTGCGATGCCCAAGGACAGCACCGTGACCTAGAAAGAAGGCAAAGCTGAAGAACCCTGCACTAACCAGCAAGTACCTGCTCCTTGTGAGCTCAGAGTGCCCTCCTTGCTTCAAAAACCAGTACTGAAGTACAAAAGGGGTACTGAGAAGCCTCCAGTAGTAGGATGAGAAGCTGTAGTAGTAATCATAGCATCTGCACTTTTCTTTGTGCAGGCAGCAAAGGAGGAAGATACAAATGCAAATGAGGATGTCTTTTGTGACAAAGGAGACTAACAGCACCCAATGCCTGTTTTTCACAACTGATTATTAGCATTTTTTTCCTGCACATCCAAATGCAGAATAGTTGCTATTCACACGAATGAATGACAATAAGGTTTACTGCTTATTATTATATCATTCATTTCCAATACAAAGTATGGAATATAGGATATAGGCAAATATTATGGGAAACGTTGCAAAATTACCAGAAAAGCAGATGAGCATTTCTCATATAGGAATATAGAATAATGAGTTCAAAAAGCCCCAGGTAGTTGTGCAAACAGCAACAAAATGCTCTGAAAGTAATAAATCCACAAGGTTATTAGTACAAGAACAATGATGTAAATGGTTTCAAGTCCCATTTGGCTTGGAGCATTTCCTTCTAGGTCAGTGGCTCAAATAAGAGGTAGGCAAATACTGCAGAAGATTTTGTGTAAATGTTTGTTTAATGTTTTTAATGAATTCACTTAGCTTGTGTTTATTTTCCACTAATATTGTAGCACAGTGGTTCCCACTCTGCTTCATATTATAGGAAGCCTGATGCCATAAAGAGGAAGGATGGATCAATCCCAGGCCATACACCCCTGTTGCAGTCAATGTGCTTTGTGGTTAGGAAGTTCATGAATATCATTCATTTTAAACAAATATTGGCAACTGGTCAAAGAAATCCAATTCTGTATTTGTTCACATGAGAATTTGTACCATATGCTTCAAATCTAGGAACAGCATTTAGTCTGTCCAGGAACAAGCTTGTACACAAAAATCATCACTAAGCCAGGGAATTAGAATTTCAATATCAGATAGTCAGAAAAAAAATAATTAAAATGATAATAATAAAAAAAGACTCAAAGATATGATTGTAAATAAATATAAGAACGCTGATATTTTCACAACTTATTAATAACAACAAAAAGATGCAAAATACATTTCACAGATGAAGCACAACCATCCCCACACACTCTATTATATTTTAAGTTATTACTTTGAATATGCTTTGTTCACAGACGGCACTTCACAGGCATCTATGGAAAGAGTTCAGCTTCTACAGGAAAAATCTCACTAAAACAACACTGCAAACACAATCTGCACTGCCTGGCAATATAGCAAGGAAGCCACAGAGAGGCAACAAATCCTACTTAGATGTTTACTCCTCCCTCTCACATGGCTGTTAGATAATACACTGCTAAACTATCCTGTGTGTTAGGACTGAGGAAGGAAGAGAACATTAGTAGTGGTGGTGTTCTAGCAGAGTGGCAATACGCTGCCTTTTTAAATATATATGTTGCTTATAAAGGCTTTTGCCAGACTGTGATATAATAAATTCCTCCCTTTTCCTCAGGCGGGACTGTCCAATTCACTTTCAGGTTTAGCAATGTCCAAATTCGTTACCCAGCTTCATCCCACCACCTGTCCCATGGATTCTTGCCCAACTAATTTCCTTTTGGAATTTCAGCTTTTCAACGCTCAGTGTGGTTAAGTTGCTAGGAGGGGGATATTTCCACGGCTGGAAAGAAAATGGTAGTGAAGCTCCTGCTAAAATAAATCTTGCTGAAGCCAACGGTACTGGAAAATGAATGGCTAATGTCTAACCTACTATGCTGGCCAAGATCCTGAGTAAAAGAGCCACAGAAATATCCAGAAAGCAATAAGCTAGATGATACAATTCCAATCAGGATTTTGGATGTAGAAACAGTAATAAAACTCACCCTTCCCATAATCACATGCAATCTGTTTACCACAGTGGCTAAAGAAAGCCTTTTGTTACTGATGTTGTTATAAGAACAGCTTGTGGAATAAGCATGTATTTTAAAAGGCCATCACTTCCTGCTAAAACATTGATTTCTCAAAAGTCTACAAATATAGGAATTCATCTCCCAGTTTATGAAATAATAACTACAGGAATTTCCCCAAGTTTCAATAATATTTTCGCAGACGAATAACAGATCTGAAGACTGCCAAGACAAGACATCTCAGTCTATTCGGAGACTAGTGACTATGAAACAGCTGACAATATAACTTAACACACTTAACAGTCCTTGGAGAAAAATCCTCTGTCCTGTAAATTATCTCCACAAGAAAAATCCCTGGACCTTAACTTCATTCTAATGTAAATCCTTGTACAAATCAGTTATGGATACAAATCAGAATCCTATGGAATTGATATATGCTCTGACATGTCTTTGAGTTTCTAACTAGGAACACACACACACACACATGTGCATGCCTGCACAAAACCAGTATTTAAGAGCATCAGGCTGCGAAAGTGGGGAAATGCAAGGTTTAAGCTTTCCTAGCAGGTCAGCAGGTGAAGCACCAGATAAGTAGAACATTTCAGAAATGCCATTCTCTGGGAGGTAAGTACATGTATATGTGCATAGATACAGATAGCTATTATCTCTACTAAGGGGAAAAAAAAAAAAGGCAGACCAAACCAACTTACGTTTTGAATGAAAAATACTACATTTGCTTTCTAACCTCAAGAGCTGTGAAAGGAACCATGTTACAGCATCATAGACCCTTGCACTTCCTTCTTCTGCCCACATCCACCCACACACAACCCCTCCCCACCAGATCCCCAGTCCTGCCCAGCTGGTAGAGTCCCTCCCACGCACTCTGTCCTGCTCTGTCTCCATCTTTCTAATGATTTTCCCACTCTGCCTTCTCATCCCTGTTCTGCTCTGGGACCTGGACAGGACAATTGTTTGCTCTTTGGGCATCCCAGTCCCATGGTCCTTGCTCACCAGGTTCCTTTTCCTTCCTTTTTACCACTCATTTTTGGTACTATTTCTTCAGCCCTTTCAGGTCGTATCCTTTTCAGTCCTTAGCTCTACTTTTCTTCCTCTCAAAATTGATGGTATCTTCTGTCTTCTCCTCTCCCCACTTTGTCCCTTTACATAATTTTCATACCTCATAGTCCAAGACCCTCTCAGGTGTTCTGTATCTCCCATCAGACATTTGTCCCTTAGCCTCTGGCTTCAGTGTCCCTCTCTTTTCCTAGGAGACCTACATCCCACAGATACAAATCCTAAATGTTCTTCCTTGCTAGACCTTTTCCTCACCACACATCCCAGATTCTGCCCACTCCAGTATCTTTAGATTATTGCAGCATTTTGGTCTTCAGAGAAATGCCAGTCACCCACAACTATCATTGGACAAAGATTAATGTAGGTGGAAATTCCAAAAGATGTAATTCACAAGTACTCAAAAAAGCTTTTTTTCAATTTCACGCACTAAATTTCCATGTGAGATTCAGGATGGCTTTACACGGAGGTGTGAAAAAGCAGATTAACTCAAAACCATACTCCATACCATAACAATTGTTAAAAGGAATGCATGCCAAAATTCTCATGGGCAATGCAGGCAACACAATGGATTTTATCTTAGCCTTGTTCTGGGAAATGCCTGAACATATTGTTTTTAGAACAATAATAGTTGCAAGTGATAATAATAGCCTTTTGGATCCACTGAACATAGAACATTGCAGCCCACAAAGTGAAAATTTGGAAAAGTTAGTTACAAAAAGAAAAATAAATGACTGTTTTGCCACAGGGAGTGTTTGGCTTACCAGCTTGGAGAATGATCATTGTGTCTTTGTGAATATGGGGGTTTCTCCTTCCTTTCTTCACACTTGGCTTTATTTGTTTTAACCCAAGTTCCTTCTTATTACATATATCACAGTACTTTTGTCATGACAGTAGCGTGGTTAACAGCTCTGCGGGTTTCACTCTTCTTGATGAGCCCACCATTCTTCAGCCTGTGGGACACTCCTGGCCCCCTCAAAATCACAAGGAATTAATTCCTCCACTGCTTCCTCACAGGGCCATGGTTTCTGCGCTGGGGCTCAAATACATCAGAAACCAGATAGTTTTGCTGGCACTGCAGAACAGGCTGTCCATCACTGAGGCTGAAGGGTCTTCCTTCAGCATTAATCAGGCTTGTACCAATGTTCTTGGTATCTAGAGTTTTCTTCAGGGAATAAACACTACTGCACACAGTACACACAGCCTGTAAAGCCACAGATGATGTTTCCTTTGCTCTGCCAAGGACAGCTAGTTAGAGGTTTCTCCACAAAGGTGATAAAAATATAATCACAGTGACTGATACAGAGACCCATTTGGCTTTGAGGAGAATCATGCGGAGTTTTGATGGGAAGAGTCAACAAGAATTTTGTCTAGACATGCTGTTTGATTAAAGAACTGACTAGGAGATCAATTATCAGTTATGACTGAGGTTCAATTCTACCATTGCAGATATAATCACCAACAGTCAGGCCTGGCAACCGTGGTGCATTCCTTTGCAACAATATAGCTGTGTATAAAATAATGATGTTTTGGATTACCCAAGCAGCTGGACCACAACCCGTAGCTGGAACTGAAAAAAGTATTGCACATTTAATGTAAAGCAAATCTAGCATTTCAAAGCCTACAAAGACCTCAACTTTAGCAGAGGTAACAAACATGTCATTCCAGTATCACTTCTTTTTCTCCCGAAGAAATCATTTCTGGGGTGCTGAAGAACAGGTCATAATAACTTTATCAAACGTGCCCAAGGGACTTTGCAGCCAAAGTCTTATTAAAAAAGCACAGAGGCTGATATTTATTCACCACAAGTGAGGCCTTCCTACAGGAAATTCTTTAAGTTTCCCCATCTCTATTTCTTCACAAACCATAGCCAAAGAATGTCTCGAAGCTGAGAACCTTGTAGAAAGAATTGATTAGTCCAAGGCTTGGCAGCTATAGATACATGGATTGGTTTGCCTTTGTCTTTTTTTTTTAACATATGGAAACTCGAGGTGTTAGAAATACTCTGGGCTAGCCTCAACTGAAACATTAATTATGCTGAGGAATTCATTAGGTCATTTTGGGTTTTGAGATGTTTTTTTTTGTTTGGTTTTGTTTTGTTTTTAATGAAGCATCTGGGATGCTACGGGATATAATGAATTCAATAAAGCATGATTGAACACTGCTAATTTTAGAAGGTCACAGACCAGAAGTCAGCTTGTTTAAATGATAAAGCCAGCACCTCCTGTGATGAAGCCAGTACTGGCTGGTGTGACTGAAGGAGCAGATGCAGGGAGAGCAGTGGATGTTGTCTACCTTGACTTCAGCAAGGTTTTTGACACTGTCTCCCATAACATCCTCATGGGTAAGGTCAGGAAGTGTGGGTTAGAAGAGCAGACAGTGAGATGTGTTGCGAACTGGCTGCACAATAGAGTTCCTCAACATGAAAAAAACTTCTTCACTGTGAGAGAGACAGAGCCTGGAACAGGCTGCCCAGAGAGGCTGTGGAGTCTCCTTCTCTGGAGACTTTCAAGACCTGACTGGCTCTGTTCCTGTGTGGGCTGCCCTGGGTGACCCTGCTCTGGCAGGGGGCTTGGACTCGATGATCTCCAGAGGTCCCTTCCAACCCCTACCATTCTATGATTCCTGGTTGCTGTCTGCCTCCATCAGTTTTATGTAACAGGCACAGCAAAAGGGTCATTATAGAAAAAGCAAAAGGCCTCAAATCCATTTGCAGCTGCTTGGATTCAGCATTCCTGGTGCAGAGCCAGTGGAGCCAGCTTTTTCTCCAGCAGTGCAGTGCCTTCGATAGGTGAGGAATGAAGCTCTGCCACAGGCACAGCTGTTTTCTCTTAGAAAAGACTAAACCAGCTGCAGGTTCAGAGTGGGGGAATCACCAGGGAGCAGATCTGTCCCATCATTATTTAAACCCCAAGAAGAGTGGCAAAAGTGGTGAGAGTAAAATATCCTGAAGAAAGAGACCGACACACTTCATAGCATTGGCTAAGCGTTGGCAAGAAGCCATGCTGTCATATTGCATGGAGAACTCCCACAGACAAGATGGGATGACAGTTCTGTGTCCCCCGTCTATTCATCCTCACAGCATCTGGTCCTTGCACGGGCATTTTTATAGCACTAATTGTAAGGAGGTTTAAATATGTGTCAAACTCTGAGGTACGTAGAAGCAGCATCGCAAGGTATAATGGTATAAAGTTAGCAGGGCAGCAATGTGAAAGGGGTGAGAAAGGAATAAGGAAAACAGCACTGTCATGGTTTAACCCCAGCTGGCTACTAAGCAGCACCACAGCACTCCCATTCACTCCTCCCAGTGGGGTAAGGGAGAGAACTGGAAAAGTGAGATAGCTCATGGGTTGAGATAAAGACAGTTTCACAGGTAAAGCTAAAGCTGTGCACACAAGCAAAACAAAACAAGGAATTCATTCATCACTTCTCATTGTTCAGCCATCTCCAGGAAATCTGGGCTCCATCCACATGTAATGGTGACTTGGGAAGAGAAACTCCATAATTCTGAACATCCTCTCCCTCTTTTTTCTACCCCCAGCTTTCTATCCTGAGCATGGTGTCATATGGTCTGGAATAACCCTGTGGTCAGCTGGGTTCAGCAATCCCAGCTGTGTCTCCTTCCAGTTTCTTGCGCCCCACCAGCCTGCTTGCTGGTGGGGCGAGAAGCAGAGAAGGTCTTGACTCCGTATAAGCCACTGCACAGCAATAACTAAAATATCCCTGAATTATCAACACTGTTTTCAGCATAGATCCAACATATAGTCCCATACTAGGTGCTACAGTAAAGAAAATTCAGTACCCCAGCCAAAATCAGCTCTGCAGGTCCTCTTTGCCTCTCAGTTTAAAAGAAATTATTCTGAGCTGGAGCTACTGCCTGGCAATGAAAATGACATAAGAAATAAAAACTGCTTATCTGTGCAACACTAATGGATAACCAGCTAAAGACTCAGCATTTCCACTTCCTTGGAAGGCTTCAGACATTTTCACAGTGGTGCAGATACATCATGTGTGTTCATCTGTGCTTTTCCTATGGTATTGCAACTTCATTGGAAACTGAATGAAGCTCAAGTTGAATTTAAAGCAATGGAAATGTGTCAACAGGATTTAACTGAATGTATTAACCCAACGGGACTTTCAGATAGTGGAAAAGCATTTTGTGAGCCCCCACAAAGTAGTGGGAATGATATTTTATCAGGGTTCTCCACTTTACTTCAATACACACTGCACAGATCAAACACCTTTGTAAATGAATACTAAGGGTAGTCAAAAAACAAAGGGGTTTTCCCCTCCCTCTTTATGAAGAAAACTTTTATATGAGATTTGATTTTTTTTTTCTTGTATATATTTTTTGCCACAACCCCCACGCACCTTTTTTTCTACTTTCAGACAATTGCAAGAACTTCTCAAAATGACTCAGAATTGTTTAATCACCTTCTTGGAGATCATATAATTTTTCAGAACAATAGAACTAGACTTGTAATGAACCTGTGAGAATCCTGATCTGGGCCATAGAAATCTTCCCCCCATCTCTACAAATCTAAAAGGTCTAAGATCCTTCTCAGGAGGGCTTTTCAGACTCTCTTTAACAATTATAATGATAGACGGATATCTATGAAATAGAACCAGCACGGCTGAAATAGTTGCATAAGCACAAGGATTTTGACAAAGTAATCAGGAAAAATGGGATTTGTATAAGTGAAAAACAATAAAACCAAACAAAACAAAACAAGAAACTGCATATTTAAAGAAAAGACAAATGTAGAAAAGGAGATTGGGCTCTGAAGGGAATGAAACAGTCACAGGAAGACAAGTGACTTATTTGAAGACACAGAACTCCTCTTCATTTTTTCCTTACTTCTCTAAAGCAAATTTCATGGGATAAGTTTCCCATTGGATTTACCTGAAGCTGGACCTTGATATGGCCTAGTGGGATGAATACACTCTACACCAAAGATGGAAAGCACAGTGTAGAGCACAGGCTAGGCTATTACATAGCAGAGTGTGTTTCCAGCCTACCTCCACACACACAATGCGTGAAAGACAAAGAAGCCACTGCTGAAACATCCCTGGGAGCAAAAGTGCTTTCACGGGTTCACAGAATTGCTATGGTTGGAAAAGACCTTTAAGATCATCAAGTCCAACCATTACTTAACCCTACCAGGGCCACTACTACATCATATCCTTGAGCACCATATGGCTTTTAAATACATCCAGGGATGGTGATCCAACCACTTCCCTGGGCAGCCTGTTCCAGTCTTTGATAACCCTTTTGGGAGAGTTTTTCATGATGTCCAACCTAAACGTTCCCCACCCCGGCACAACTTGATGCAATTTCCTCCTGTCCTGTCTGTTGTGACTTGTGAGAAGAGACCAACACCCACCTCTGTACCACCTCCCTTCAGGCAGTTGTGGGGAGAGAGAACCTCCCCTGAGCCTCCTCGTCTTCAGACTAAAGAAACCGTGGAGCTTTCTGCTGCCGTTGCAGGAAGGGTGGCTGTGCAGATGACCTCTATAAAGTAGGGATCACTGGGGTTGGCTCCTCTGCTCACTATCACTTCTGGGACCTTGGCAGGCAGCATCTGGCCACAGGCCATAGCATACTTCATGCACGTAGCTCTGTGATCATATCCATTCTTAAAATAGTGCTTCAAAACGAGTCTGCACACCTCCAGCAAGTAACTCCACAGATTTATTTAGTATCTGCCCTTGACTTTCCTTGCCTCTGCTACCCTAAGTTGTTCAAGTTGTGCTAAATCTTGTTAAACCCTTTCTCTCTTTGTTATGCTTAATTACACACTTGTCAATCTTAAAACACACAAAAGAGGGAAATTTGAAAACATTCTGGGATTTGTATTATACTGTTGAATGAGCTGTTCTTTTTCCTATTGCACAGGAGAGACAGCTTTAAATGAACTTTTCACAGACAAAAATGTGGGTGAGTCTTTAACCAGAAAGAAAGGAATTGGCAGGTGTGTAATTATTTAACTGCTTCGACTTTTGTTGTTTTCCTTCCTTACTGTCAGCCTTCATCCTCTCCCCAACCTGGTTAAAGAAAAAAAAAAAAGGAAAAAAATTCAAACCCCTTCTTTTCATGCTGACTTTACAGGAAGAACTTTACCAGCCAACACAGCACATATTCCTGGGCTGAGAAAAGGTGCCAAAACTATGGCATCAATGCATACAACAAAGAGAGCCTCTCTTTGAACAGCTACCAGCTGTTAAGCACACATCTCTGGACACTCACACTGGAATCGAGGATTCTGTCACATGACTGAGTTATAAATCACTTACAGTAGCTTCACCAGGTTTGGTCTGAAAACAGATCTGAAAAAAATTCTCCAGCCCAAACAGTTCATCTGCTCCCATTGCAAGGTAAAAGGCATTAGCCTAAGTCATCATGAAGTGCACATAGGGCCCGTGGCAATAGCTCAGCTGAACAACAATAACTGTTTATTCCACAGTGACTTTTGCTCCAATTAAGTGAGGGAAAAGAAACTGTCAGGTATGCAACAACAAAACACAGGTAAGAAGAGCCTTCTGTTACTGCTGATGAAGAAAGGGACAACTGAAGAAAAATGAAAAATAAACCTCATTTAGTCTCTTCTGCTGAAATTAGAGCCATGTAAGATCTCCCTCTTTGGAGGGTTGGATGCTACCTTGAAGAATAGAGTCTGACAGAGACAGAGCACATGAACAGGAATGTACACAGTAGGACCACAGAGAAGCTAATCCAAAGCCAGTCACACCATCAGATGAGCATTGCTGCTCAGTGCACAAAGCCCCAGCAAACAGTGACACATGGCTTTGAAAAGAGAGGGAGTACAACATGACAGAGGGAAAGTACAGAGCCCTACATCAGTGATTTGTGGAGAAACTGGTAAAATGAGCAGAAACACTATTCCTAACATTTCTAATACCATTTCCAAGGTCTAAGGTCTGATCCAGTCAGAGATAAATCTCTCAGAAGGACGTATTTCCTAAGCCCAGTCAGAAACACATCAATGTGAGAAGCTTTCACCAGCGTAGGCACAAGTTCTCATTATCTGAATGCTGTTGATGTGAAGCACCCCAACACCTAATCAGGTGCTCATGTCTACTGTGCTGTAGACACCCCGGAGATAGAGTGCTAATGTTGCATTACCAAAATGTGCAGGAGGGAAGGTGCAAGTTAAAACCTTAACTTGGATGTACATTGCTCTCTTGGGGTTTTTAGACTGGAGGACATAATGAAACACTTTGACCAGGTTTCCCTGCAGCCCTTTCCCCCAGGCTCATCTGCAGGAGTGAAGGGAACTGAACATAGAACACAAAAGCTCAAATGCAGTGACATTTACTATGATGCTGTGAGGTCTGAGAGCCCACAGAAACCAGGCCTCCATTTAGGAAAACATTTCATGGGATGATTTGGTGTTTCCCTTCAGCAAATCCTTTCTCTATGCCTGTGATAGACTTTAAGCTGCATCTTAGCTTTCAAAAGGTTAAACTGGTTTCTGACAGCTGCTAATGTCTTCCTTGAGGAACTCCTCGAATGACCATTTTTAAGAAGCTGTTTCATTGCTATTAAAAAGTACCAAGCATGTGTTTGCTGGGGGATAGGTAGCCTGTTTAAAACCATTCCCACTCTTGGGAGTGCTTGTAAATAAAGCATAATTCTTGTGAGGGAGCAGTCATCCAGAAATCTTGTGCTGAGTCTTTCCAGATTATAAAAATAACATTTCTGAGACACAAAGGACAAAGATGACTTACAAGAAATATATACAGCCCTGCAAGTGACTCGGAGAAGGCAGAACCAGGGCCCAGCAGCAGATAGCATTGATGGTGGGTTGTACTTTGTATCTCAATCATGAAAAGACAACAACTTCCTAGTCTTTATACCCCACTTCTCGAGCTATTCTGGCCTCCTTTGAGCAGACAAGAAGTGACATGTCACCCCTTCTGGCCCAAGTTACCCAAATATTGTTTCTGGAAGTTATTCCAGCCATGAATTGATAACAGCAATAGCATCATTATGGTTACCCACTGCTTTCTGTTTACAAGGCTGTCCTCAGTCAATACTTCTGGAACTAAGGATTCCCAGTTTACATCTGCAAGGCTCTTTCAAGCTTGGCCTGAAGCCGGTCCTCCAGATGTCCCCAAGCACCCTGAAACCGCTGCTACTTAAGCAATACTAAAGCTCCCTTTGCTCCCCTTCCAGGATGCTCTATTCCCCACACCAGTGGTTTCATTCATCCATACAACACCCCTTCTTAAATAACTCCCAGGCAAGTTTGGAGCATGGTGCTGAGCCACCCTGCATCTGCCTTTGCTTTAGCAGAATTACGTTCCTCACTGTCCCTTCCAGCTCACTCTGATGGCAGCTGCAATGGTGTGACCAAGCCAGTTGTCCACATCTGTCACCAGGTACATTTGTACCACCACAGAGAGATTCAGAGGATCATTCACAAAGCACAGTTTAGTCAAGGTTTGCCTGATCCAGCCTGGGACTTCTTGTGAGGCACTGGGCTGTGCATTTATGTTTTCCTTTTGCTAATGGCTTTCAAGCCAGAAACTGCTCTAGTGTCCTGGTTTTGCTCAGTTGCCTCAATTAATACAGATAAACAAGTATATGACTATATATACACATATAGTACAGTGTGTATATATAGTATATATACATTCTACCTGTATCTATCACATTCCCTTACAATTTACTGTAACAGATGCTTGGTTCTTCTGTATCTCTGAGACAGATCAAGCTTCCAGGTTTGGGGTTTTTTTTTGTGTGTGTAAAAGCAGTGGAATATCCATGTATCTAACCATATTTCTGCTGCCCACTTCACCAAGTTATTGCTGATAGCCTCTCAGCACATCATCACAGAATCATCGAGGTTGGAAAAGACCCATGGGATCATCGTGTCCAACCTTTCACCCTACTCTACAAGTTCACCCCTAGACCATATGCCCCAACACTACATCTAATGTTGTATTATCTAGAAAAAAAACACAGCAAACACAGACTTTGGGAAAGAGGGGTGAGTAGTCCACTGATCTAAATGGGAAATAAAAATCTCTCTCTACAAAATCATAATGAGCGTATGGATCCATTGTCAAAGGAGAGAAACAGATCAGATTTACACTGGTGTGTATTCTCCTAGTGGAATTACTGAGCTTATTGAGCATGAAGTTCTAAAAATAAAACTGAGCAAATCCCACCAGTATTATTACAGACTCCAACTTCTGTAAAGAAACTGCTGGCTTTTCAGTCCCCATATTTCATAATCTTTCTCCCAGTGGGTGAGAAACCCTCTGCTTATACTGACGCCTCCCATACTATAGGGAAGCTGCCAGCTGTCTCAATGTATGCAAATGAAATGATGTACTGAAGCTTACAGAGCTGTTTGCAGCAGGCAGCTCTTTGGCTGCAAATGGCCATATCCCCTGATTTCTATTGACACAGCAGGCAGAAAGCCTTCTGAATTTGCCAGAAGTCCTACCCAGCCACTTGCAATTAGAGAGTGCCCACAGCTAACAAAACCTTAGTCCTCCCTGCATCCTGTCTGATGGATAATTTCACCTTTGCATTGCAAACAGGGCTACGATGTGGGGAAACTGGTGTTGCTTAAGACAAGTTTACCATTTAGCAGCACTTTGTTATGGAAATAAGGAAGGTTGCCCTCATATTAGTTACAGAGGTAGAACTGAGGCACAACTATTTGACTAGCCAAGGACCAACCTAAATACAGCAAAGCTGGATGTATCATAGAAACATAGAAATGTCTGGTTGGAAAGGACCTCCAGAGGTCATCCAGTCCAACCCCCCTGCTGAGAGCAGGGACATCCTCAGCTAGAGCAGGGTGCTCAGAGCTCTGTCAGCCCCACCTTGAACGTCTCCAGGGATGGGGCCCCAACCACCTCCCTGGGCAACCTCTTCCAGTGCTACATACACCACTCTCCTGGTAAAGAACTTCCTCCTTATTTCTGATCTAAATCCACTCCTCTCTAATTTAAAACCATTATCCCTCGTCCTTTCACTCCAGGCCCTCTCCAGGCTTTTTATAGCTTCCTTCAGGTATTGGAAGGTGGCTCCCTGGAGCCTTCTCTTCTCCAGACTGAACAACCCCAGCTCCCTCAGCCTGTCCTCACAGGAGAGGTGCTCCAGCCCCCTACTCATCTTCATGGCCTCCTCTGGCCCCACTCCATCAGGTCCATGTCCTTCCTGTGCTGAAGGGTCCAGAGCTGGATGCAGGATTCCAGGTGAGAGCTGCCCAGAGCAGAGTAGAGCTGTAGAATCACCTCTCATTCTGCTGGCCACACTTCTTTTGATGCAGCCCAGGAAGGGATTGGCCTTCTGGGCTGCAAGCACCTGCTGGCTGCTCATGTCCAGCTTTTCATCTACCAGCACCCACAAGTCCTTTTCTGCAGGGCTGCTCTCTATCACCTCCTCACCCACCTTGTATTGATACTGGGGATTGTTCCAGCCCAGGTGTAAGACCTTGCACTTGCTCTTGTTGAACCTCATGAGATTCACCTGGGCTCACCTCTCCAGCTTGTCCAGGTGGATGACATCCCATCCCTCTGGGGTATTGACAGCACCACTCAGCTTGGTGTTGTCTGTGAACTTGCTGCTGGTGCTCTCGATCCCGCTGTCTGTGTCACTGATAAAAATGTTAAACAAGACAGGCCCCAGTACAGACCCCTGAGGGACATCCCTTGTCACTGCTCTCCATCTGGACTTAGAGCCATTGACCTCTACCCTCTGGATGCAGTGTAGAATGAGGCTATTCTATGTCTCTCCTGTACTTTATATACTAAGGCATGCAGCCTAGGAAAGTTAAACTTACTCCTTTCTCCCCAAACTTCTTCCCACTGTTTATTGATTCCATAAAGGAACATTATATGAGTAGGTATTCATGACATTTTGTTCACCAATTCCAGTCATAGCTCTGCCAAAAAAATTGCTTTATCCTAGTGAAAACCAGGTGCAGTAGCAAAGAAACTTCTGAGAATTCTTAAGAAGTCTTACTGACCAGATTAGAAAGTCAACTTCACTTTATAGATTTACTACTCTCGTGCCCTTCTGAAAAATGGATCTGTTTGCTTATAAACAACATATTAGACAGCATATTAATAGACTTATAAGATTAGGCATGCAGAAAATAGCTTCAAAATTAGATTTGTCAATATATACATGGAGAAGAAGAATAGGGGTTTGATGATAAGTTGTCATGGTGGACATTAGTCACATTTCTATCCACAGCTAAAGGATAATGAAGGTCTCCATCAAACACATCAATTCAAAATTAACAACTTTGTTGAAGTTACAACTTGTAATGATACTGGAAATAAACCTTCAAATGAATTCCCCTGCAGCCCCATGGCACAGCTGGTGAGGGACCTGCTCTTGGCACCCAGGGCAGACCAAACTCTTGAGGAAAAGCCCACCACGACAATGCAACAATTTGCCTCTTGTGTCAAGAGAGTATAAAGGAAGTAAAAGGCCTATGCTCAAAGGGAGGGTGAATTTTTAGTGCAGGAGCACCCAGTGAGAGAGAAATGTCTTGCTGTGTATAGTGACAGGAAGATCTTCCCAAGTCTCATCTCATTTAGAACGATCTAGACTATGAAACTGAGACTGACTGCCCAAGAGAAGTGATAAAATTAGGATAAGTGAATTCATTTGAGCTCCTGAGGAAAGCTTCAAGTATTTGTAAAATAAAATAAAAACAAAAGATAAAGACTCACTGTAGAGCCCTGTGCAGGAATGATCTGAAGCTTTTTATCATACAGGGATTTTCCTTGACATCAGCCATAGATACCTGGCAAGAATTATGCAAGCCCTTCAGAAAACACACATGGAAGACCATGATGTCCATGGGATGAACTTACTTCTGTTTGAAACCAGGGGTGTCGCATCTGATGCTTGTCCTCCTGTGCCATGCTTTAGCACACGCAGCTCCAGCAACTGCTGCCTGCAAACAATGGAAATGCAAATCGATCCCAATATAGGCAAAGTCCCTGATGTCCAACTTTGGAGAGAAATGTCTATCAATCACTCACTGAGGTAATTATTTTTCACGTAGAACAAAATCCTAACGGGTTCCCACAGCCCTTTCTCCGAGAAATCTTCATCCTGGGTTCACTAGAAATTTTAGCCAAGAGGTGATTTGACTTTCCATATACAGGCAGCATAAAATGAACCACCTCCTCAAGGCCTGATGAAATATATTTGCCTCCACTGAATTCCATTTTTGTTTCCATCTAATTCACAGATCTTAATGGTACTTTTCATACATTGCTTTTTAGAGGGCTGACAGATCTCACCATTAGTCAGAAGTTGTTTAATTTAAAGCAATATAAATAGTGCTGCAAAGCTGAGCTAAAAGTGGCAATTAAAATGCATCTGCTATGATGGAATGAACTTTAATAAAGATCTTAATGATGATATTAGAAGTCATGCATGAAGTTTTATTCCTTATGCATGGAGTAACAGCAAAAATAATAAAAAAAAACCTTGACAAAAAATATGAAATGTGGCATTTGTAAGACTGACAGAACTATGGCACTGCAGATGTTTTATTACATTGACAAGAAGCAGGAAAGAAAGAAAGAAAGGAAGAAAGATATCTTTCCTCGATTGCCTGTGTGTCATTTAAATCAATTTAGCCTAAATTTGCTTTTTCTTCTGTTAAAGGTCATTCTTTTGTAAAGTGATTTTTATAATTGTTGTCATTCTAGAGCATTTATGTCAAATTTTGGGTAGATTAATTTTGAGAGAATCACTCTAATAGATGATTAGCTAATAGATTCATGTTACAATTCAGGCACAACACTCACTCAGAGGACTGTCTGCAGGAGAACATACAAATTAAGCAGAATTTCCCATCTTTAGGTGTGCTGATACCTGCATTGATCTTTACTCCAAGGTCCTTAATTCGAGTGAGTGCTGTCACCCTACCAAATCGTTCTGCCCACAAATTATTCTCCACAGATTTTATTTCAGTTATGTGTACCAGAAATGGTTGAGCTGTTCTGGGAAGCAGGCAAGGGCAAATGTTTCCACCAGGTTGAAATGGTCAGCTGGTCCTCTGAGCTGATTTCCAGTTTAAGTATTTAACCCACAACACAGCAACTAGGAACTCCAGGAAGACTCATCAAAAAGCCAAAAAAAAAATTAAATCAGTGTACTCTGCCTGCCAGCTCTGTTTCTGACCTGTGTGTGTTTGGCTGAGTATAATAAGTACAGCAACTGCAGGTTCAGTATGAAATGTAAAAATGTAGTCTGACAAAATTCTCACTGGATCTGAGAAGGAAAAGTGCCACGATCTCATTCTCGGCTCTGCTGTTGGCTCGCTGGGACTCCCAGAAAGGTGTTCAATCTTTCTGTGGCTCGAGCACCGAATAACATTTTTAACTGTGTCACCGTCTGCCTCTGCCCAGAGCAATCTGTCCTAAGACCTCCAAATCTCAGTTCCTGCAAGGTTTCCTATGTCTTCTGGATTAACTCCTTCCACAGTTGGTTGTCATCTAGTAATCTGCCCACTGCTTTAATTGCGCTGCAGTCAAGCTTCTGAGGTATTGACTGTATAGGGGGAATTCTCTTTAAAAATGAGCATTTCTTTTCTCTGTGCAAAATTTGAAAATTAAGTCCATTTTGAAACTGCACAGAGAGGTTTGCCACTTTTTGCCTGATTTCAGAGACAAACCCATCAAAATAGTGTATTGGTTTCGTGTGGCAATGTTTTCATAGTAGGAAGGCTACAGGGTAGAATTCCCTTATGTCCAACAGAGCCAATGCCACTCTGCCCCAAGTCAGACTGGCCAAGGCTGAGCCCATCACCAACAGTGGTAGCACCTCTGTGATAACATATATAAGAAGGGGAAGAAACAAACCTGCCCAACAGCAATTACAGCCAGAGAGAGAAGTGAGAATATGTGAGAGAAACAATTCTGCAGGCACCAAGGGCAGTGAAGGAGAAGGGGGAAGGGGTGCTCCAGGTGCCAGAGCAGAGATTCCCCTGCAGCCCATGGTGAAGATTATGGGGAGCCAGGCTGTCCTCCTGCAGCCCATGGAGGTTAACAGTGGAGCAGATACCCCCCTGCAGCCCATGGAGGTTAACAGTGGAGCAGATACCCCCCTGCAGCCCATGGAGGTTAACAGTGGAGCAGATACCC
>JANHFX010004735.1:23819-35836 GCA_027560015.1 Chloroceryle amazona | reverse complement strand
CCCCACCTGAATCCGTTCCTGTGTGGGCTGCCCTGGGTGATCCTGCTCTGGCAGGGGGGTTGGATGCGATCTTCAGATTCTATGGATTTGGTAAGAGCTGCATATGCTCAGCAGTCTCTGAAAAGTCAGGCAACAAACCAGAAACACTGAAATCCATTGATTCTCATGCCAAAGTGGGGGCTCATCCTTTCCTGGAAAGTTTTGCTGCTCTCAATTGAGACCCAAATTATGGATTGCAAATAACTTCTCCTCCACAGCCCTTCAAAGAAGGAAAAAGAAAATAAAATATTTCTTTTGTATCTATTGCTGAAAAAGAGCTAAATGAACCAGGAAAGCACAGACTGCCAAGCCTCGGATGGAAGAGGTACTGCACATCAAACAGTGACCCAAGCAGATGACACAAAGGGGACTGAGTGATGGCCATTCTTCCCCGTGTCACAGTTACAGGGTATAGTGCTGCTCCCAGCATCTGGGATGGCCTGCAACAGGCTGGCCCTGACTTGCTCGCTTCCTATTCATGTGCAGAGGAACCGGGGGCAGCCGGCAGGGAGCTGGCACGGGGGGCAGGATGTATCCCCTTCTCCTACGAACCTACACACAGCTGGGATGGCCATTTGGATCCTTTCTACAGAGAACCGTGATGGGAAGGTAACTGTTTTCCCTTCCAAGCCAGATGAAAATCTAGGCTTCCTCTGAAACCTGCTGAGTCAATAAGGAATAAGAAAAAGGAGCGATAAACTGTCCAGACTCGCACAAGGGATTTCCTTGTCCTTGGGCAAGCAGAGGGGGAACTGGCAGAACACAGTCCTCCTGCCCAGTTTGCACATAGGCTGTATTTGTTTCAGACATCTGGATTGCGGGATGTACATTTGGACACGGGTCAAGGACAATTTGGAAAGAGAAGTGCTCCAGAAAGACGACCACAGATCTAAAACTGCAATAGTAGGGAGAAGTTGCTGCCTGGAAAAAAGTCCACCTCACTCTGTCTATCTGGTGCACAGGATTTTGAGACAGTCCTGAACTACATGTTCCAGATTGAGCTTTGACTATTCCTGTAATTCAAGGTACTTGAGCTGGCTTAGTAAACTTGATCTGCATCTACCTCAAATCACAACCAGGGCACTCTGGAATCGTGATGTTTGCCTCAGGCAGCTGCCACTCAGTGGCTCCCACAACACACCATTTCTGTCTTTTGTCACACAACACCTACACCAGCACTGTTTTGAACAAAAGCACATGAGCAACACAGGTAAGGTCCAAATTTAGGACCTTGGGCTACCCAAAATTACACAAATTATCTTCCTGCATAACAATATGACAGTCTTTAATGGGTTAAGTAAAGGAACTGGTTTGCAGAGGAGCTGAACTGCAGAAATGGAGACAATTATTGTCAGAGCACTAAGCACAAAGGAGTCTTGCAGTCCTGCCTGAAAAGTTATTCAGATAACGTACTCAGAAAGGGATAACTGAGCACCAGTGACCCCTGAGTTTGGTTTGGTTTACTTAGAAGGATGGGTTCAGATAAGCCCCAGGAACTGTGCTAAGACCGCTTACATGGACTGCGAGTGGATCCGAGGGAACAAGCCACAGCTCAGACTGACACCTGCTAAACAGGATTCCAGGCACAGTAAATAACAGAATCACATCTCTCTCCTGCACGAGGTACTCAATATATAAAATACCACTGTAAGAAGATGGTCAGAGCCATGTCCCAGCTTTCCCAGGATCCCACCTCGGTAACAGCCAACAGCCGCTGCCCGGGGAAGCGTACAAGAAGAGGACAAGCACACAGCAATACTTGAACTGGAAACCCTCCCAGTCTCCAGGGGTTTGTGATTCAGCAGCTTCCCTGGACCGTGCTCACTCACACGGCTCAGCCCATCCTCCCACCCAAGCACCTGCTCTCCCCGAAGAGGCAAGTAGATTCTTCTGCAGGGGTTACACTTCGTTCACTGTTTCAGAGTATTTTCAATCAAAGCAACTAAACGTCTTCTGGAATTGTTACTGAGAAATGAATGTTTGCAGTGTGAGAGAGCAGATCAGAAGCGACAGCTGCCCAGGTGCCTGGCTCCATCCTCTGAAACGGTGGCAACAATGCACCATCCTCTCCTCAGTCCCACTGCAGAGACTTCCTGAAGAAGGAGGCAGAGAAAATGGCTATTCCCGGAGAGCCAGATGGGAGAACAGAACCCAGAGGGAAGGATACAGCTTAAAGCCTTTTCATATGACATTTTTTCTGAGATTCAGAATTTGGGCTACGGATCAGGGATGTTGCTACACATCTTTAAAAAAAAAATTAAAAAAACACCACAAAAAACCCTCTAAACTAAACCAAAACAAAGAAAACAACAACAACCAACACAAAAAGGGTGGAAGCCAGCACTCTGACCATTCCAAAATTCCAGTGACTCAGACGCTGGTTGAGATGACACTAATGGCACAGCCAGGCAGGGGTGAACATGTGTCAGGAGAAGAGGAACTCCCTAGTGTGACTTGCTGAGCAGCCAACATGAGCAAATGCCGTGGTGTTCCCAATCTTCAAAATCATGCTAGGCGTAATTACACACATCAGATGGTTAGAAGAATTCTGATCTTATCAGCAGATCTGAGGAGCTCTTGAGGAGACCGTATGCGCTTGAGAAAGGACTGTACAGATTTTTTTCTCTTTAGAGCAGCAAGATTCAAAGTACCCTGGAGAATATCAATGAGGATTCCACAGCATGTCTTGGAAATTAATCACAGAAAAAAAGTGGGAAATACTTAAGGAACAGCTTGAATGACTAAAGCTGAAACGCAGGCAGCTTTAGAGTCAAACCAGAAAGGCAGAACTCCACCAGATCAAGTTGGCTGCAGAGTGGGGGTGTGTATAAAGATTACACACATTCACCTTATCAAAGGTATCTACAGGCAGGCTCATCAGAGGAGCAAACGGAGTTGGGAGAGAAGGAGGGTGCTACCCAAGACCAAAAGCTATAGCCCTGAGCCCTGAACAGCCTGTACTTCAAGTGCTGCTGCAGCAGAGCCCATGGAGGAAGGCAAGTCAACAAAAGGGCCAGAGGCCAGCTGCAGAGCTGGACAGAAAGTTGGCACCCAGGAAATAAAGCCGAGGAAACTGAAGAATCTACACTTAGGTGGTTTGCTTAGGAGTGCACACACAAGGAGTATCGACCAGGAGAAGGATCACCAGGTAGTTAAGCAAATGCACGAAACAGTGCTGGCAAATGCACCACCAGCTTTGGTGAACTCACAGGAAGAGCCCAGTCCCACAGGGTGAGAAAAGGTTCAGTTTCTACTGACATCTACTGACTGCTCAGTTCAGGGTTCTCACAGGCTCTGGATTCCACATGAAGCAAATAACTTCACACCTTCAAGGAAGGACCCTTTACAGAGAAACCCAGTTGGTGCAGCTAGAACCAGGTGCCTGGCCCCCACGAAAACTCTTAACACAAGAAACTGAAGAGCTAGAACAGCCTCTGCTCTCCCCCTGCACACCTCCCCACAGCATCAGAGCACCCTTTAGCGTCATGAGTCTTTTTAACTTGCTTTTATTTTCTTATTCTGTTCCCAGGCAAGAAAAAAGTGGCTTCTTGATGACTGTGTACAACGCTATGAAATCCCACTCCATACTCTCACATCGTTGGGTACCCGGGCGATTCTCCGTCAGACACTGAGAAACACCAAAGGGACCGTTGGTTTGTTCACCATGGCACTTGTGAAATCCTTGTCTTGCACTGGGCAGCCAACCTGTAGCCTTTCCTCGCCCTTTGTGCTCTCAGGTGAGTTCTCCCCCCTGCCAGATAACGCAGCCGGTGAAGAGCGCCCAGCGCCCAGCACGTGTGACCAGCATCGTGCCCGGGCCTCCTCAACTTCTGTAAACCTCCAAAAGGTTTTTCTAAATGCTAAAGCCAGAGATGATCACGTGGATGAAGGAGATCATATAATTGAGTTTGAGACGAAGAGGCATGCTTCTGAATAATCAGAGGATGTAATGTGAAAGCAGTCAGAAGATTCTTAGATAAAATTACAATGTATGGAGCTTATTGAGCCAAGTACCTTTTTACTAATAATTTTCCCCTATCTTAGCTCAGGCTGATAATTTGCAATTACAGTTGTAAAGGGCTCCAAGTGAAAAGCCCTTTTATCAGATGTTTCTGTTGTTAGTCGACTTTCCAAGAGGGAATCAGATCCAGATGAAGGCACAGAAAAGTCCAAATCAATCAGCCTTTGACAGGAATTGCAGCCCTCCAGCAAATCCAAATAAAGCATCTTGATTTAGGAAGACATGAATGCAATTAACTGAGGAATCCACATTCATTTATTTCCCTTTGTAAATATTGTTTATTTCCTTAACAGGTTACACAAATGGTGACACACTGAAAACTCAACAACCCTAATCACCAGGCTAACAAGATCTAAGTGATTCCAGGTCCCCCGAAGGGAAGTCAGCTACTCTCAGATACCCACGTACTGATTGTCCCTGTCAGAGAAGGATTGGCCAACATTTGTTAACCCATAAAAACCACTGTCTGAAAGGGGCATTGAAAGTAAAAACCTTGGCCCTTCGAAGTTTACATTTTTCCTATGTGAAGCATGCCAGCTCTTTGATTAGCAGCCAAGAAAATGGACTCAACTCCAGTCCAAGTCTTAAAAAATCGTATGAAACAAAACATTAGCGAAGTGATTTTTCCTTGTTTTAATGTGGTTTTCAACATTAGGTTTATTGTTTTGTGGTTTTCTGCATGGAGAGCATATGCTTGCAATATGTTTATAATATTCTGGGGTTTTAAAGCTACAGTATAGTCATTTCAAAAGAGAGAAAGCCCTGAAAATTGAGGAACGGTCTAACTAAACAACAGCTGATGCTTTCACTCCCATAGGCCCCTTTGCTAAAGGTACACGAAGGGTACAACAGAGTCGCTGCTTCTGGCTGGTGAGTCGAGTTCTCTCAGACTCTGTGTCCCTCTTACAAGTCTGCTCACTGGTCCACCTGCTAGAAGGTACCCTTCCTTTTAGGTCTAAGGTTAATTCAATTAAATATCCAACTCATTAGCTCTTTCAAAACAGGGACAGTAGACGTACTCTTTAGGGTTGAGATGATCCCATGTGTTTCTGTCCACCCGTGGCTGGCGATACTCAGCACATCACCTAATCCAGCCCCAAAACACCATGACCAGAAGAGAAAACAAAAAATACCAACTGACTGAAGTAGTTTGGGGTACAGACAGAATCAGCCACTGAACCACAAGAGGAGGCAGGATGGAGGGAGTGGCAGGAAGCAAGAATGAAAGCCAACAATTCCTAAAGCACTGGCTCCAGAGGAAAGGAGAACAGCTCAAGGTGTAGCAGTTACCTGATGTTAACACAGCAGCACAATGGCAGTCGACGGGGAGTTCTGAAGACAGACACCCGAGGAACGGGTAACAGTTGTCTGTCTGTAGGCTGGGTGGTTTGGGCAGGTTGAGGTCCCACAGCCTGTTTCCACTGTCTACAAAAGGAGGTGGCTGTGCTTAGGGTCACCTGCTAAGGCTTGACACCCAAACCCATCAGTACAAAGCTGGTGCCCATTTGGGAAATGCAGCCACAAGTTGTCTTCTGTTCGACATGAGAGCCCTGCACCTGTAACCCAACGAGCAGCAATGGATCCCCAACACAAACCAGAGATGGGCACAAAACGGACGTAGTTCTGTATCCGCTACAACCGATGAGAAGCTGAGGAGCGAGAGTCAACCCTCTCTGTGATGTGAGTGCACTAAGCAGAGCAAGCAGGTTCCTTGACTTCCTGATGTCCCCCAAGCTCTGGTCTGAAATAAGCAGAGCGAGGAGAAACTGCTGACACGACTTCTTGTGCACAGCCACACACCCTCCCCTCACACCTCCCCCAGATAGCCTGGCTCCAAGGGCTAGCGTCAGAAGAGGAAAGAGGCATTTAATTTTATAATTCCTGCTTTAAATGATTCACGAGGTGCTTTTGCAAATTGCAGGAGAACACCCTATGAATCAGTCAGTGACAAAAATAAATTACATGAATCCATAGCAGTAATATGCTCGGAGTGCTAGAGTTTCAGTAGAAATGAGCTCATTTGTTAAGCTCCCACTCAAAGCATGGAGGATGGCTTTGTGCCGTAACATTGTCCCACAAGACAAAGGCCCTTTTCCTGCTGGAAGAGACCTCAGCTTGCACACCAGATCTCTGTCTTCCCTGTCAGACACCGCACAGGAGCATCCTCTCCTTCATCTGCCTTTTCGCTCTTCTTCCTTGTGCCAATGCCAACCTCTTGCCTACTAATTGATGTGGCCTCCTCACATCACCAACACTGAATTAGTCAGCTAGAGGTGGGCCAAGATCCAAACTCCATATCCAGAAACAGTGGTCATGGCTACACAGGAAGCTCAGGCACTTCAGGATGAAGAGAATCAGGACACTGCCTCTTAAGGTGAGGGTGAACTCTTCCAATTGCAGGCGAAGCTCAAGAGCAAGACAATCATCACAGTTGGCTTTGTAAAAGCCAGGAGCAGCCCGAGCCAGGACGACACATGAACATGAGGGAAACTGGAGCTCTTGGTGCAAGCAGTGACCAAGAGTAAGGTGCTGAGATGACTCTTGGCAGCATTGCTTCGCTTCATTCCTCTCGTCCCAACAGGTGAGCCCAAAAAACACTGGAAGGCGAAAACTGCAAACACAGCCATGCCCATGGACATTTGGGATGCCATGGACATCTGGGAGGCTGGTTCCCCATCTTTGTTTCAAACACCTCCCATCAGTTCCAAGTGATTTAAAAAAATAGTTTATCTAATCCATCAGAAAACTTGAAATCAGAAAGAAAAAAAAAACACAAAGAACAAAACCAAACCCTTTGACAATGTTAAAAAATTTGAGTTCACTGCCTTCACCTTTCCTACCCCATTTCCATTTAACTAAGATTTTCTGTGGAGCAACTGGTACCTGCAAGAAATAACTCTGGCAACCTGAGCACAAGTGCTGCTTCCAAGCCCTCTGAAGCACGGCTTGACACTGAACAACTTGCACCTTTATTTCCAAGAGTGACTCCATTTTAAAGAACTGCTGGAAAATTCATGATCAGGTCTATGAAAAATTACAATACCTACTATGAACACATTCCCAAAGGAAACGATGGGCTCGGGCCAACTGCACAGCCTTCTCCTTTGCCATGACTGCACGTTAGGAATGGTGCGGCCAGTCGGTGTTTCTGCTGCAGCTGGGTAAGCAAAGGACAACCCAAATTTCCCCCTTTCTAGCTTGTGGGGATCGTCACAGCCTAATCACATAGAAATAAAACAACACTGTCCTTTCGGGTGTCTGATTGCTGATGCTCTGGGTATTCTGTAGTTACTGCTGCAATAAAATCTGGTTTCACAGAAGCAGAGAAGTGAATGCAGGGAAGAATACACACAACTGAGTGGTCGTACAGTGCTCTTTTGTGAGGACTAAGTTGCAATGTAAAAAAAAAAACCAAAGCAAAACACACAAACCAACCACTGTTTTATGAACCGCTCGGGACAGCCAACCACGAACTAGGCCTGGCTTCCCCTGTCCCTCGCGTCTCCATCGCATCGTGTCCGTGTGAAAGCAGCAGAGGGGAGGCCAGGTGCCATCCGCACGGGGTGCAGCCCCCCCTGCTCCCCCATCCCCAGCAGGGGTAACAGCATTGCAACGCTGGAAATCAACACGCCGAGACAGAACTGAGATCCACTCATGGTGTTAAAGCAGAGACTTGGAGAAAGCCCTCCTCTTTCCATGCTTTTTCCACTATTGTTTCAGATTTTGCTTCCCTCTAGAAGATGGCTTGTCCTAGCTGACAGCTCCCAGCCTGTTTCCCTGAACCGGTTCTTAATGTCCTTGCGAAACGTGGGAGCGCCTGGGATGTAAAGGATGCCATGTTTCAGACAGCACACGCACGGCTTGGTGGAGGAAAAACATTTCTCTTGGTAGAACATTTTTCAGAGAAGAAAAAAAAAAAAGTGTTCTGTGAAATCCAAGTCTGAGAGAAATGTTGCGTGATGTTTTCTGAGAACTCAGGCCCTACATTTGGGGTGAAATCTGACCTTAGATTGTTCCTTTATGTCTGCGTTTTATTTTGACTGGGTGAACGAACCATTTTTTCCCATTTTGCTGGGTAGCACTTTTTTAGTTGCCTTTTCATACGTCGCTCAGCTTTTGCCATTCAAATGCCAGAGCAGAATCCAGCAACTCCTCAGTAAAGGAGTTCTGCGTGTAGGGACCAGGTTCATCAGTTTCTGACAACTTCTGAAATTTGGTAAGGCTACAACCTACATAAAAGCAGTGGTTACCAGTCTGATCCTTAGACCACTAGAGGTCCACAGAGCTGTTTCTGCTAAAACAATGAAGAATGCCTAATTTAAACAATAGTTTTTATTCCTCTGACCTTGAAAGTTTGAGTGTCTGATTTTAAGGGTTGAACTTCTCTCCACACATCTGGTTAGTTGGATTACTGCACGTCAAGGTTTAAAAAGCCTCTTCCTTTTTTGGGTTTATCGTTGCTCTAAACTCAACCATGAACAAGTTTGCAGATGACACCTAGGGCAACTAAAACTGGGAAAGACAAAGCAAACTGGAAAGTAACCTGCAGATATTATAAAAGGCAACTGAGCCAGATTTCCTTGGTCATTAGCCGAGCTAAATTCCTTTTGATGGGAATAGAAGTTTAGCACAATTTGATACCAAAATATTCAAGTCTCTAAGATGAAAATTGATGCTAATATCCATAAAACATCTAACCCAAGAAAGCAAAAATAAACAGCCCAAAGACAAAACAGAATTGAAGTAACCAAGGAGCCACAGCCACTTCACTAATGAGAAGTTTCTTGTTCAGGCTCCTTCATACTCTCTGCTGTTACTTCAACAGAGCCAAGCCCTACGCTTGGCCATGGAAGAGACGAGGATCTGAAGAGATGGGGAGGGGGAGAAGAGGATAGTTCAAGGTAAAGCCATACTACAAAGAGAAACTCTAGACAACACTGGCCATTTAAAGGTTGTCAAATGTTTACTCAAAACACATCCTTGACTATTATTATAGGCACTGCTGATGAAAATCTTTGGAGCCAAAGCCACAGGACGGATGCCATGGGGCTGTCCTCACATCTCTCTACTTTGCAGGCTATTTGCAAGAGAGGGTTTTCCAGTTTTCAAAGGTCCTCCCCACCCTGTCTTTCCCACCTGGAGCTCCACCATGCTCTGCAAGTTGTCCCAGCGGGTTGCTGTGAATGAGATTACAGAGTGCTGCAAGTCACCTCTCCTCACCCCAGGTGCAGAATACATACCAGGAGCAGATAAACTCCTATGAAACAAAGACCTTGCTGTCAGAGAGCCTCTTCCTTAGCACTGGAGAAAGCAGAGAGAATAAGAACTAACCTGCAGGGAAAAGGTTCCCATTCTTCAGAAGACTGAGAGGGGAGCTGAGCAATGCTGAGCAAGAGCTAAAGGGCCCTTTAGGGGGCAAGAGGATGGGGCCAGACTCTGGTCAGGGGTGCCCAGCCACAGGACAAGGGGCAACAAGGGGCACAAACTGGAACACAGGAGGTTCCAGCTGAAGAGGAGGAGAAGCTTCTTTCTGTGAGAGTATTGGAGCCTGTCCCAGGCTGCCCAGAGAGGCTGTGGAGTCTCCTCTGGAGAGATTCCCAACATGCCTGGACCCTGCGCTGCTGGGCTCGCAGAGCTGATGCTCTGGGTGACCCTGCTGGATGGAGCAGGGGGGTGGTCCCAGATGATCTCCAGAGGTCCCTTCCAACCCCCACCATGCTGGGATTCTGTGATTCCCTACTAAAATGAACAAAGACATGCATGACAGTCCATGGTCTGTAATGCAGGCACACACATAGACATAGATCTTTTCTTACTCCCCCCTCTGGTGTCCCTCTGCCATAAAATAGACCCTTCAGAGGCCAATGTCCTTTTTTCTTACTGAAACCTTATAATCCATGTACTCATACCATGCCTACATAATGATATCTGCATTTAGAGCCAAAAACCCTCAGAAAATCCCTGTCAGCACGGGGTGTGTTTTGCATTCACAAAGCACCTCTGAGGTATCAGAAGAGTTAATTCTCTCCCTCTTCGCCTTAGGAAAGAAACCAGATTATTTTCTACAGCCACAGTGCAAGCAATACATTAGTCTTTTATGTCTCCAACAGGCCTTCAGTCACCAGAATAATTAGAGGGAAGATAGGAGAGTTTGTCTTCAAACATCAATTTTTCACAGGTCAACTCCGAGTGCCGTTCCGAAGTTCAGAAGCTGTAACTCCCGGTGAAATGTTCTGCTGGGTTTTACAAGATCAGCAATATTCACTTGCCAATACAAAGATCATAGAACTGATCTGGAGCATGAGAACTGAGAAGGAAACAACGTAAATAAAGAAGATGTCTAATCCCTTGGAGCCTTCCCACACATAACTTCACTCGAGGGAAGCGACAAGTGGTGCTTACTGTCAGATCTGGCTAAAACAGGCGTGCTTTTCATTCTCCAGCTGGGAAAGTCAAGTGGCAGCAAACAAAATCAAGAGTCAAAAAGAAAAATGCAATTGTTTAAAGAAAAGTCTCCTCCCTATGTTACCAAATAATCTTGGATTATTAACAGCGGAGATTTTACTTTTTGAAAAAATACACAGCTCCTGACACCATCCTTTTAAAAAGGCAAAAAAAAAAACCCCTTTCATCTGCTACCTAAAGGCAAACCTACAGCTTCAGTGATGTCTGCTTGACAAAGGCAGAGGTTAACGACAACGTCTGAAATGGGGTAATCGCACAATCTAAAACGTTTGGCTTCGTACGTGAAGGATAAATGGCAGGAAACTGGAGGAAGAATCGTTTTAGCCAAAACTGGATGACTGAAGACCAAAAATACTACCGTAAATAATTCACAAAGGAACACGGCCAGGGTATAAGTATGTAAAAGCTTAGATCTTTTGCAGGATAATAAATTAAATGGAGATAGGGCCGATAGCAGGAACAGCAGAGCACAGATCACTAATTGCACGTGTTTGCAAAGAGCCTGAGCACTGAAACACAAGCACATGGTTGGAAGGGTGGTCTGATGAGTACAGCAAAGGTCTCATTCCCAACTCTGCCACCAGTATCTTTGGCAAACCATAAAAAAAAAAAAAAAAGTCTCTTAATTTATCTGTCTTACTCATTGAAAAGATAGACAGGATGAAACCCATGTTCTTCACCTAGCTGTCTGGGATGTTAGCAGGCTTAGCAGCTGGAGAGGCTTTGAGAGTTACTCAAAATCAGAAGGAGGGGAGGGGAGGGGAGAGGAGGAGAAGGGAGAGGAGGAGAGGGGAGAGGAGGAGAGGGGAGAGGAGGAGAGGGGAGAGGAGGAGAAGGGAGAGGAGGAGAAGGGAGAGGAGGAGAAGGGAGAGGAGGAGAAGGGAGAGGAGGAGAAGGGAGAAGGCATGCTGATTCAAGACCTAGGCCTCTCGACAAACCTCAGAACACAAATCATGCAATAAAACTCGGCCGCTCAGGCAGCTAAGTCCAGGCAATTAAATCAACTAGCCAGACAACAGAAAAACACCCCTGTTGTCCCCAGAGGATCTCACTCATCCTTGCCCACAGCCTGAAATGCTGCATCTACCTTGGACTGTGCCAAGAACAATTAAGATAACGCTAAACCGTATCAAGGTACAGGATAAATCTGAATGTCAAGGGCCTGAAGAGAAAGCACTCTGCCAGCAAACCATTTTCAACAGGCAATGGCCGTCAGAATATCTACAACTAACTCACCTGGAAAGCCAGAACTGCATCAGTTGCAGCACAGCCCTGCAGAGCTTGCCCGGCACGGTGTTGTAACAGCACAAGGCTCATCTTCCTTCAAGATGGCAAGGGGGGGGATCCTGCCCCTCTGCTCCCAGGGCTCTGCTCTTGGGAGACCCCCCTGCAGTGCTGGGGCAGCTCTGGAGTCCTCAGCACAGCAGAGACAGGGACCTGGGAGAGCGGGGCCAGAGGAGCCCCAGCAATGCTGGGAGGGCTGGAACCCCTC
>JANHFX010004735.1:8532-23719 GCA_027560015.1 Chloroceryle amazona | reverse complement strand
GGTGCTGAGGGTGGTGAGAGCCTGGCCCAGGCTGCCCAGAGAGGTGGTGGCTGCCCCATCCCTGGCACCATCCCAGGTGAGATTGGCACCCTGCTCTAGCTGCAGAGGTCCCTGCTCCCTGCAGGGGGGTTGGACTGGATGACCTTAAAAGGTCCCTTCAACCCAAACTATTCTATAAGTGTATGAAAGCCCCTAGGCACAAACCCACCTGTCCAGCAGGACAGATCTGGCTACGTCAGTGTTGGTATTATCTCTAAAAAAGCGAGTGCTCACCACAGTCTGAAGCAGGTAGGCAGACTGTGCAGATGCCCACATTGCAATTTAGGCCAGGAATTGGCTGGGATCTGGATGGGAAATGGCAACAGATTAATTTACTACAATTTAATAAATTGCTTACTCAGCACCTGAAGTTAGGCCAGCTGCTTGTTAGAGCTTCCTCATCTTTGGCTCATCCAATAGGTTGCACTTTGCGTTCATAACAATAAGAAAGGGTACAAAATGTCAACCAGCCTGCTAAACCAATGAGCTGGGCAGTGAGAATAACAGCTGCCCATCCAGGGTCTTCACATCACCCAAAATAAGCACATTTACTTGGGATTTCCAATTGTTCTACACACGAGGATCAATTCAGAAGGATGTCAAAGAAAAGAAAGTCAAAGAAAGCTTGGAGGAAGCTTCCCTCTGCATGTTCCTTCCTTTCTTGCCTCTCTTTTACCATATTGGGATTTTCCAGTTCAAAATTTACGGCAGGTCCAATTGAGGCAGCTTTTTGAGGAAAAAAAAGAAAATAAATTACATATAGAGAAGAGAGTTACATCAGATCACACGACCTGGAAATTATTGTGTCTGCACAGCCTTGTTTCAAACCTAATTAGTCTAAGAGCTTTGGGGAAGGTTATTTTCCAAATGAAATCTTCTCTGTCAAAACTTTCATTAGTAAGTTCTAGCTCTTCGTCAGATATCATTTTACACGCAGCGCCCAGAGATCTTGCAATGTGGAGCAGATTCTTTTCAGATGAAGTACAGTGTATTGTTCTAGGATCGTGGTAACTTAGCATTTTACTTATGTTTTTGAACCAGAAAGGTTCTCAAACTTTACACAGACATGAGAAAGGCACTTGTCTCCAGCAAGGTTACCAACGGCTTGCTTTGGTGCTGTGAATCCAGACGAGGAGACAGTGGAAATAGAAGTTCACAGAATAACTGGAGGAGAAAAGAAAAGCAGAAAAGAGGGAGGAAAAATATTTACCATATAGAAGATCACACCATCACCACCCAAAAGCTTTATGGCAACGCACATTTGTGAAAGCTTCAACAAGTCCCAAGGGTCTCCCTCTGTTTTTGCCTGCAGGGCAGGCTCGAATGCCACAAAAGGCTTCAGGCTCCCAACCAGAGAATGAGAAACATCACAAAAACATCCCCACGCAGTAAATACCAGGTAGTGGTAGTACTTAGCTCGTTCATCTTACTCAGACCTCTCTTGCTAACAAGGCCAGAGAGGATCTGGGTTTCAAAGACAATTCCAGATTGCCAGTATTTGGTTGGTTGGGCCACAGGAGAAAGGCAAACATCGATAGCTGAGTTTCCAGTGACACGGATGTACCCAGGGGGAGGTCCTCCAGCCTGCCTGGCTTTGCCCACCCCAGGGCTCTGTGGGCAGCAGATGGGTCAGGCAGTGTGCCAGCCAGCACCTTGCCAGCTCACCCCTGGTTTGATCCCTTACCACCCGCTAGCCAGGCAGCCACAGAGCCCACCGAGAGACCGTGCAGTCAGGAGGATGGTCACCAACAGCACTCTTGCCTGTCTGGTTCCTGTCAACAGCTTTGACGGGTCTCCCACAACAACAAAGAGATCCCACAGAGTCAGCACTTTCTTACAGAAAGCAGTTCTGTTGAGAAAATCCTGACCAGTTCTTGATGCAAGACAAATTATGGAAGGCTCAGAAGTATTTCTAGCCTAAGGGTAAATCCATACTCTTCAGAACAAACAAACAAGCCAGATGCTCTCCACCATGACAACCAGAGATCCAGGGCATGTTCATCAGGTGACACAAACACAACTGACTGAACCGTGGCCAAAATTCAGTTGTAATTTTGAGTTGTGCTGAGGTTCTGGAGGGTTTCCTCCATGTGCTACAGATCTGACAGCATCAGAGCAAAGCATATGAAAGGCTGGGGCAGAAAACTACAGTTGCAGAAGTCAAGATGTGGAATGAACATCCAGAAGATAGGGGTGGGAAATCAGAAGCACTGGTATTTAGACCCAGGACAGAGCCTTCTATGACAAACAATATCTCTGTAGAGTTTCTCAAAGCTTTTCAGCCATCATCACAGTAGGAAAAGTTCCTTTCTGTTTCAACACTAAAAGACACTCTTCTTTACAAGGACATTTTACAGCACGGAAAGGGAAGCCTACTAGAGATCTCCCTGCTGACAATGTATTTTAACACCTTAAACATGGAATCAGTAGCTGAGTATTCCTCTGAAATTCAATATGCACGGGTTTTATGCACAAATAATAAAGTGATTTCTTCTATAATACACCTGCATCCAGGAGAGAGATCAGAACCCTCCCTGCCCCTGAAGCCTTGCAGAATTATGAATGCCTATTTATCCTGAAGCAAGGAGCATATTTATGCATATCTGGACCATTGAATGAAAAATCCACATCAGAAAAAGAGTCCACTTTTGCCTAAAGTTGGAACGTCTTCCTTTTGATTCCACGAGGTTGCCTTAAAGTGTATCTTAAAGTACAGAGCAAGCAGGTTTGCTTTGGATCAAGAAGCTGATCTCTGTCCCAAGGGCACCAAACTGTGCAGTAGTTGCTATGGTACTGCAAGTATTTTTGTTTGTTAAACAGTAGATTAAATAGTCACATAAAACGATTAGACTGCACGTTGGATCGTTCCCTGGGAAGGCTTATGTTACAAACTGGCTTTCTGGGGAAATTATTTAAGATTTTCACTTAAAAAAAAAAAAAAAAAAAAGATAAAATTGGTTTCTGAATCTTAGGCTGGTGTGTTTAAGTCACTTTACTCTTTATTCTGATTTAAATTTATTTGTGCAGGCAATATATAACAAGGCACTTTCACACCTATTAAAAACATCATTGCTACTGTTGGCTTTGTGCAGCCAGCTCTTTTATAGCTCTGCTATTATTATTTTTTATATATAATATATATTATTATTATTGTTGTCACTGTCATGAACGGTCAGGGCTTGGATTCCAACTCTCTAGCAGGAGGGATGGAGACCTTGCCTTGGATCACAAGGGTGCTCCAGCAGAAATTAAAGATGAAGTGTTAGGCTGCAACAGCAGCCAGAACAACAGATCCCCTTGGGAGGTAAAGTGGACATGTGATGTCTCCAAAATGAGCTTGTTTGATTACAGAAGTTGCTGGGGGGTATAGACACTTTTACTGTTGCTTATTTCATTTGCCTGCCTTGGCACTTATATCGCAGTCCCTTCATTAGGTCCAGGTACTGTTATGAAGAACCAAAACTAAGCTGAAATATTCAGTGGCTGATGAATGAGCTGTGGACTAATTGCTCAGATGGCTTCATAGGCTCAGGAGCAGAGGGTCACCTGGCCTAAGCCAGCACAGACATCGCAAAGGGTGTGTGACAGTTGCACAAATGCAGGATCCGTCCCTCTGGCTCACGCCACCCTCACATCATCCAGGAATTAGTACTTTTTTCAAGATCCTACCTAAGCTGCTGGCCTCGATGGGAGAGCAGAGTCAGAATAAACAGAATGTGTTACATCTGTCAAAGCTGACCAGCAAAGAGCACCTCAGTAACTTCTGAAACCATAACAGCTCCTTTCCATCCGAGGGCTTCCACCAGAAGGTGACTCTGGAAAATGAAGCCAACAACCAATCCCAAGGCAATGAAAGTGAATCATACCTACAGATATCAACAGAGAAAATTCAAGTTGCTGAAGACAGATGCCTGATTTCAGAGGATTCCACTTATATTTAAAAATTTTTCTCTAAAGAAAGGTTGAGCTAAGCAAAATAATCCTAACATTAAGCAAGTACAGCTGTAGATATCAGATAAGAGCAGTTCTGAGGATAATATTTGGCATATATTACACTGCTTCATCTGTTTTTCCCGTACCCCCATAAATGATGACAGAACTCTTCTCTTCAAGAGTTCCCACAACCAAAGGCATTGATCACTGGAGCTTCCAAAAGAAAGGCAAGAGGAGCCAATACTGGCTCCAAAGAAAACAAAATGTGTACCAAACTTAGGAGAAAGAAGTCGTAAAATTCCCATCAAAAATGCCAGTAGGACTGAAGCAGATCAACTGCAGACAGACCTGGAAAGTTTACTGCTGAGTTCCCTTCTCGAGCAGGGCTGTAGCAAACCAGACACTGAGCAGCTAAAGTTACAGAACCAAACACTGTGTCCTCTGGGCTGGAGGAGAGCAGAGCAGCCCGTGCATTTATCACGGCACCAAGCGCAAATAAAAATGCCCATTTGTCACAAGCTAAAGCGTTCTGCCTTGCCTCGGAGACCGGGGGTCCGGAGTTACCATTCAAACCCACAGTCCCTGCTGTAGCTTTCTCAATGTCCTCCTGGGGTCATTGCTGTGGAGTAACCTCAAATTACCGTTTCCTCAGGATGAACACCACGCCGCTCAAATTCAATACTCCCTATCCAGCCTCCCCAGGGAACAGGGCTGGGCCAGACAACGGCACGGACGTGAGAAACAAACTGGAGAATGGGAACACCCATGTTCACAGAGGACAAGGCTCGGAGGAGCCTGAAAAGGAACATTCTGCCTAAGCTGAAAACAGTTACACGGCATCTTCACCTCCCATAGAGAAAGGGCCATCATCAAAGTCTCAGCTCTAGATCTATGAAGTCTGATTCACAACTAAGTTTCCTTTGAAGAAAACAGTTTGGGGTTTTTTATCCTTGCAGTGACTATCAGGGATAAGCAATTGGTTGTAACATTATTTCTTCATCTGTAAAATAGCAAAGATGAAAGTCAACATTTTCTAGAGTGGAAAATGAACTCGGGAACTGCAGAGTCTGGGTGTCTTCACTGGGGATATCTGAGCAGCAGCAGGGGCAGGGGGGTAGTGGTTGGTAGGTTGGTTGGTTTTTGAAGGCTCTCCCTACCTCAAACCACCAATGGAAGCCTGTGGAAGCTGCTTGGATTTGGCAATTCTCAAACCAGACATCCCAAAAGTTACTGACTGCTTTTGAAGAGTCATTTGGCGCATATCTCATGCAGGAGTTGGTTGCAGAGCCACTAAGCAGAACTCGGGAGCCTCTGTTTCATAGCTCACCAGCAGTGCTGGGCCACGGTACATTCGAAAATACACGGGCTACCTCTTTGGATGTCTTCTGAGGAACTCAGAGCAGGCAGCAACTTTCACTTGGATTCAGGTTTTAATGCCTAGCGGGACCATTTCCCTCTTCTTCCATTTTTTCTTTTTGAACAGATGAATTCCTCCATTTATTTTTTAATCCTATTTCTCTCACAGAGCTGCCAAAAAATCAAAGCTGCTTCACGTGAGGCAGCAGTTTATCTCCCTGAACCAGCAATGCAAAGGGAACACTCACCACCCTCTACCTTCTCCCACCTCTCCAAGCCATCCAGGCCACCGCTGGGCGAGAGCTGGACATCTCCCTTCCCCTGCCCGACGGAGCTGGAGGCACAATCAGGCTTCCTCATTATCAGTCAGACCTGTTTGCTCACTCGGAGGCAGCGGCAGAGGCAGCGGCAGGAGCAGAGCAGCGCTTATTTTATTTACAACCTGCTGACAACGGAGTGGAAACAGATAGAAGCTGCAGGCAGCAAGTGACTCCCTGTCTGTCAGCACCAAATGGCAGCTCCTGTGCTTCCTCCGCTGGACAGGAGCTCTTTAACTCTTCCCATCTCAGCCCAGGATTCACTGGGGTGCTTGAGGTCCGCACCACGTCGCTGGCTACGCCGGTGTTACGCTGATGCTCTCCCGCTGCTTTCGGTGGAGTTGCTGCTGATTCACAGCGGGGAGAACACAGCAGGAACCTCCCACATTTCCATGTTTACTGGACATGCTGGACACAGAATTCCAGACTTTACCTGAGACCTTCAGACTTTACGGAGCGCGTGGTGTCAATACAGAGCATGTTTGAACAACTTGATCGTACTCGGGTGGAAGAAATACAACAATTTCTTTCAGAGGAAAAGGCTCACCTGCCCCGAGAAACTCAGAGAAGCTGCCAGTGTTATCTAGAAAGTCTGACCTTGCAAAGGAAATTACATAAAACGCACTGAACCCATGCAGACCTTTGTTTCATTGTAAGTGCCCATCATTCAGTGTGAGTTATTTCCAAACAATATCAAATTAAGGTCAATTCAATCCTGAGTAAAAGTAACTGCATTAGATCATCATATAAACAAAGATACCCATTTGAATAGAATTAATTAAATTAATGCAGATTATCTAGCCAAGGCTTCAGACAAGAGTCAATAGTTAAAACTGCAAATAAGTCAATATTGTAATTTTTAGAGCTGGGGGTGGCGAGTGAAATCATCTGAACTCAGAAAAAGATTTCAGGCTCAGGAGAAGACTATCAGTGGCCCAAAGATGTGTAGAAATCCTCATCTCTCATACATGCATGAGGGGATTAAACATCAGATCGGAGTTAAAAATAAAAAAAAATAAAATGTCCATATTGAGATTTTAAACCAGATAGTACTTTTCTTTTTTGGCAAAATCAGTTTAAAACAAAAGAAGGGAGCCTTCTTCCCCGCTCCAAATGTTTTTAGCATGGTTGGAGATCTCCTTTCAATCCTTTTCCTGTCCCGCTCCCCAAATGATGCTGCTAAATCGCTCTCATTTGTGCTCCATCCACCTGCAGCATCTCAAGAGGGTTAGTGGAGGTGCCTGCAGCTTCCTCACCCCCCTCCTGACCATTTGGTATCCCAGTGTGATCCCAGCTCACTGCTGGCCCTCACCCACCTGCACGAGGCAAGACATGTTGCTGGAGGTCACAGTCCAGCCCACAGTGTCTGCTGAGTGAGAAATGAGCGTGGTATCGCTCTCCACCAGGCCAGCTCAGCTCATCTTACCTACACTGTTCAGGAATTCACTTTTATTTCAGCTTTGATATCCAGCTAAAAAATGCACACCCAAGGGTGCCATCCAGCCACCTAGACACAGGAACCTCATGCCACTTTACATACTGTTGAGCACCCCCCTCCTGCTCCAGAGGCCACTAGAATATATCCATCAGCCCTCAGCAGCTCTCTGAGATACACCAGGGCATCTAAAAGTCATACCCCTTATCTACGTCAGGAAGAAAAAAATTGCTTTCTAACTTAGCCTTCTGCAAGTGCCATGCAAGGCTTCACTTCAGCCCTTGGACAAACAGCTAAAACCAGTAACAACAACAAAGAAAATCAGTGCTAGGAAAGGTGTTTTACTTTGCATAACCACAGCCAGTCCCTAGCTCTCATCTTGTTCATGTGGACTAAGCTCTAAACCTTTCTGAGGCTGAATTCAGAGTAAGAAATCAAATCCCTAGCAAGGTCATCAAGAGCTCAGGAAGCTCAGGCACGTTCCAGAAGAGCTCTTCCTAAGCGAGCCCCAGTTCACCCTTGAGAAGAACCATTTTGGAGCCAGCACAGCTTCTCTGAAATCAAAGTTGCACACATAGCCTCCTAAACCAGACACAAAGCAACTTCAGACACAAGATATGACCCCACACATGTTAAACTGGAGTAATTCTGAGGAAAATGTTTTTCTGTAATCCTTTGCCTTCCATGATTTCCTGCCATGAGATAAGGAGGTGCAGCCACAATGTCATCATCAACATCTCCATGGAGACAGATGATGCTAAAGGAAAATCAGATCACCTCTGAATTCCTCAGTCAAGTCCACCTCCTCTTGCTCGAATGGCAAACACCAAAGTGCCCCCCTTAAACCGCTCTGCGAAAGGGATTGGTGGCAATTTCTGGCTCAGACAGAAGCCAATCTAACAACTTCGGCCTAGTTCACTCAGACTGGCATAAGCAAAATCTTGTGGCCCCCAATAAAAACTCCAAACCACCATTAACAGCGGGTCCAACACAATGTGAGAAATGCAAAAAGCCCCTTGTAGCAATAGCTCCTTATGTCTCATCAGACCTTTCCAAATCACAGAAAAGCTGTTCGCATCTGAGCTGTTAGGAAACTGGGGAGAAGCTCTTTGTTAGGTCCGAGTTGATAATTCTCAAAGTGCTAATCAGAGCAAACAGACAAACTCGCACTTGATTTCTGGATCCTGTGTCAAATCTGTTGTGACCGATGCCGTGCTCCCAGTGAGAAGATGAAGCTACACTGCAGGGGATGTGCAATCCCAAACTGAAAGCAACACCACAGCAAATCAGCTGAACCAAGAGAGACTAAAACTCTGTGTACCACTGGAAAAACAACCCAAAACACCCAAACGGTTAAAAACACTTACAGAGCAAACACAAACTTTCCATAAGACAGCTGGTTCCTTGCTTGGGGAAAATATATACGGTCCTAATAGGGATTATATCCCGTTTCCTTTCTGCTGCTTAAAACATACAAACAAATTATACTTCAGCCTAAAGATGTATCATTCGTGGATCTTTCACTTCACTGGAATTTACAGTTCAATTCCAAACCTGTAATTTTAAATGTTGGCTGTTTTTCTAAGTAATTCACCAAAAGGGGGTCTCAAGTCCCCTTGTTTCTCCTGCTAGTAAGAAAAAATAAAAAATTCCCTTCCAACTTCTACATAAATTGGTGTATATCATAACGCACGCCACTCAAATGCCCAGATATGACTCTTCCTTTCACAGCAGACCTAAAGTGAAAAAACACAGACAAACACATATGACACCCAGCTTTTTAATCTGAGGATCACTCAGCTGGTGTTAAACTGGTGCTAGCAGAGCATCAGGGTCGAGAGAACTAAATGTAGCATCCAGCAACTAAAATAGACTGAAACTACAGAGTAGAGAGAAGAAGATCTGGTACCAGGCTCTTTCTGTACGAGCCCACTGCTGGGGCTCAGGGAGCACCTCAAAGGGCAGCTGAGGGAGATCCTGACAAAGGCAGCAGCCACCACTCCCTGCCAGCCCAGCTGCCCCCAGCAACACCCCAGGAGGCTTGGGGCACGGCAGGGATGGAACAGAGCACCAGCGTGTTTAACCGAGGGCTCCCCGCCAGTGCGCAGAGACTTTGGCTGAGAAAACTGCAGGCTGGATTCCTCCGGCCACGCAAGAGGGTCTGTAGGAGCAGGCTGGTACCTCATGTGTGCAGCACGTGTGCCAGTCACCTGCAGGTCACGTGCCAACCAGCAGGCTAAACGTTAAACTTCGGCTGGGTAAGTTCACCACATCTCCCCTAGCAATGGAAGGGCCACGTACCCAAAGCACAAGGCTTAGCACAGCCCCCCAGGCAGACAAACTGAGTTTTGCCCAACAGCGGGCAGGGAGCTTTCTCTTTTGGGCTTCGCAGGCACTGCTGGCCTCTTAGAGGAAGTCACAAACCATGTCAGCTATGGGTACGAAGGCATTGCTGTTGGAATAAGCAGCAGTGGAGAGGAGAGCACCCTTCTTTCTGGGAGCCCACCAGCTCCCAACGAGCACTGCAGGACACGAGTGGTCCCTGCAGAGCTGGCAGTGCCACATGTCTCCTCCTGCCCTCCGGGGCTGCCTCACAGACCAGCTTCTCTCCTTTGGCAGGTCACAGGAGGGGACCCACGAAGATGGGTCTTGATCTTAGAGGTGTCATTGTCAGAAGCTACATTAAATCCCAGGGGAGTATTTTGCTCTTACCCTCTTGAGGTCACAGGGGCTGCTTTCTTGTTCTGCATTATGTCCTTTTATTTTATAGCAAGAAAGGGTGGAAATAAATACCATCAAACCAGCCCTGCCTTTCCTCCCCCATGTTCCACACAAGAAAATCCCTCAATCCCTACAAAACAAGCTGAAGCTTATGCCAAACCTAACAGAGCTCATACAGACATTGTTATCTTTTGAAATGACACCTTCAATTTAATTATCTCAGAGATTAAATCATCTCCAAACTATTAAGCAAAATAACTCAGTGGTGCCAAAACACTGCATCACACCACGACTTCTTTTTTTCTAAGCCCCCTTTAAACCTCCTGTCTGACTAGATACAGGGAATGGCCGGAGCACACAGCTCCGCAGTCGCACCCGGTCTCCACAAAGCCGATCCTGCCTGCATGGCTCGCCAAGTTTTAAGCCTGACCTCAGCTCCAGTGGTGTAAATTCAGAGCAGTTCCAGGGGCTTCAGGGGTAGAAAGGAACCAAATTTAACACACTGGATCCTGGGATCTGCAAATAAGAGAGTACCTGAAAATGCACCAGCTTCATCTGGGAAAGTATGAGAAGAAAATAAACCTTCATGGCATTTGAAGCGTCCAGTTTTGAGTGCTTTTGGCTACACTTCCCTGCAGAGACATCCTGCTCCTTCATGGGCTGCTGTGCCCATACAACTCTGACTGAATTGCTGCTTGCTGTGCTTAATTACACACACTCTTCTTAACCCATTCCCCCAGTCCTACAGCGGTCTTGGAAGTCAAGTCAGCAGCCACAGCGGCACTGACCAGCTCAGAGATCACCGTGGGAATGGCACATTCCTAGTGCTTGTTGAACTGGGGACTCTGGCTGCATAGCCAAAATAAAGGCATTTCCCTTCCCTTCCCTTCCTGTGTGCATGGATACCTGCTGCAGGGGGACTCTGAGGGACCAGCACCCAGCACTGCCACCCCACTGCAAAGGGCAAAGATGACTCCCTGGCCTCACGGCACAGCTTCACGCCAGGGGAAGCATTCGCCAAGAGGGAATGATTATTTCAGCCAAGCTTGTTAGAATCGCAGTGTCCTTTACCATATGAAGGCATGTGGAGCAACATAATGAACTCGCTGGAAGAGCAAGGAAATAATTGCAACCTTCTGGCTGCAGGGACCAGACAGGAGCACACACAGCCTAGGAAGTGGCTCACTTGGCCGCTACAAGCCACACAAACAGAGAATGCTTCTCTAAAGATGAGTTTAGAGCAAGCACAGCCAGCCGATGGACCCCGACTGGATGTGAACCATAAGCCCATTCTACCTGGACCCCAGGAAAGCCAATTTAGCTCAGAGGCCAAGTGTTTGAGGCAGCACATGCCCCAGAACACAGTGCTGAGGGGCATGCAAGTCCCAGCCAGCTGCACTTCACTAGACCCCCAGCAGTACTCCGCAGCGCTGGCTTTGTCTGGGAGGGAAAGGACAGGGGGGGAAGTTTTATGCAAACAAAGCAGCTTCCATCCCTTAGATACTTGCCATTTCTGTTTCAGGGAAAGATGGATTGAGACACAGAGCTGAGAAGCACCAGTATCTTCCATGGGCCACCTGTTTGTTAACCAGAGGCAAGTCCCTTGAAGCATGGTGTCGCTCCGTGCCCCAGCCTGTACAGCACGCTTTCCCTGCCTCCTCTGGGCACACACACACACCATGACTCCTAAAGAGCTCTTAAATTTATGGTAGAAGGGCAAAGCGTGGCCATCTCAGCCCTTGACAGCAACTCCCTGCCTCAGGTACCAGCCAACAAGGTAACTGCCAGTGGGGAGAGCCAGGAAGAATGAGGTTTGGAAAGGGCTGGGATCAGATGCTTCAATGGAGAGCGTAACCCCTCTGTACATCAGATGGGTGACAGAGAAATTTATTCTTAGATAAGGCTCTTTTCAAGCACCACTTCTCAATCTCCCTGCTGGGCTGTGCTCTGGTAGGTTTATCTGCTCTGATGCAACCAGATCTGGCCTCAGCAGTGGTAAGAACATCTGAACATCTTCTGAACCATGCAGAAATTTAGTCCGTGTTCGTGTCCCGTGACTCCCAGATCCTGAGACTGTCCATGTGCAAACACACAATTTTACAGCTGCCTTAAGTTTGTGATCTTTTAATTAAAGCAGACAGTAAGGTCTTGGGGCTAGGGACTCTGTTCCGTGTTTATAGCACAATACGGACCCAAGGCTGTTAGTCTCAGAGACACAAATAACTCTGCACGCTTCCCTCCTTCCTACCCTGCACTGTTCCTATGCCTTGACAAGAAAACTAATTGGTTGACTGGTGTCTGTGCTGTTTGCCATTCATATTCTGCCCTATCTCCTCCTACAGGAGAACGGTGCTGAGCTGTCTGGAGAGGGATAAGAGCTTGTCATTTCTACAACAGTTTGCCTTTCTAAAAGTTTTAACATTCAGTTCCCTGCAGACCTAGAAACAAGAGATCCTGGCACAGGAGGCTGGCGTGCTAATGGCACGACACCGTATTGGCTTTAGCTGACCTGTGGCCCTATGAATGAGAGCGCCTGCGAGTGAGAGGCAGCTGATGTGGGGCAGAGAGGGAGTAAAGAGAAAAACATGATGTCAAGCATAACAACTCACCCGTCTGAGTTATCAGGCTGCTCAGAGTCAGCAATTTATTTTATTAACATTATTCCCTCTGGTCTTACGTCTTGGTTACCCCTAGCAACCCATTCCCAAACTCCCTGTATTATTCATGTGCTTCAAACCAGCATACGCTAAAGAAAAAGTTCTGATAAAGCAAGAACTCAGGGCTGCAGTAATTATTCCCCTGCAGTCCTCAAGATTGATGCATCAGAAGCCAGACACATACCAGACAGAATGGGGTGCAAAGCAGGGAAGCCAGGAGAGCACGAGGTAAATTGTCTCCTGCGAGATCTTACGATGGGAGGAAGAGCAGCAACAAAAAAATAAGGAAAACATTTGACTAAAACATTGTCTCTTCCAAACCTTTTCACGAGTTTAGAACAATTGCTGGTCCAGCCTAAAGGTAAAAGGTCCTGCCCATGGCGTTTCTTCCTCCCTGCAGATGCCAATTCGAAATCCTGTGCAGTGCCCCTGGCCCAGCCTGTTGTCCTGCCCCACCGGGAGAGGGAACATCTGGCACGTGCCGAAGCTGAGGCTTGGATAATGCACAGTGGTGAGGGTACGTAGGACTGGGCTTCCATCACTCTGGGTGGCATTTCAAGTCATGACTAAGAGAAAGAAATGCAAAAGGAACAGCCTCCTGCAGAAGCTATCAGGCAAGTGGCCACCGCCAATTCCTCCCCACATGATACTACAGGCAAATTACCACCAACCTCTGCCTTTCAGCAGGCCTGGTGTCCCCGCTTCCCTCCTCACCTGTGAAAGTCATCTGCTCCTCAAACCCATTAACGTCACTAAATAGGGAAAAAGCCAGTTAGGGTGGGTTTTTTCATTCTTCCACTTAGGGCTGGCACCACCTTTTAATACAATCAGATGAACAGCCTCCAGCAGCAGCCCTCAATTTCCACACAACCAGGAGATACGTATCCATCACAGCCACTCCACCGCTTCCTTCTCAGAGTGGACTTCCTCTGAGACTGCCTGGGTCTTCTTACACAGTCAGTCAAGGACAGGCTCTTAAGGTGGGCTACCACTTCCCTATCCAACCGTCTAACCGAACCAGGGGTGTAGGAGATACAGCCTGCCATACCAGCATCCAGAGATATCGATAATCCTTTAGCACACCTTGGACAAAGAATAAATTGGGTTTTCTTCCTGCTAATTGTCCTGGGTTTTTTTCTACCCATCAATTCTGCAAAGACTAACCTGTGAGCAGAGCACAACTACTAACACACCGAGGATTTTCAGAAAAGTTCAGGATCCATTGTGTGGTGTCCAGTTCCAAAATGGCATAAATTACATCCTGGAACACATTATGTCCTGCTATGTTAGACAAGAGGAAATGTGGTATACAATGAAATAAAAGACATCCTGGAACCTATTACGTACTCAAAAGACAAAAGAAAGGACATTATAGGATCGATGTGGCTAATAAATGATGTGTTGGCATCTCTTTTCTACCAAGATGTGGATTAACAACAGATGTATTACACTAATGTCTATTTGTACACTAATCTAAAACAACTGCATTGCTGTTGCAGACAGGAATTTGATAAATGCAGCCCCCATTCCAGCTCCATGAGTGCTGCTGAGCTTCGGAAAGGTGGGGAGAGGGGTGAGCCACTCCCAGAGTCTCCCTTTGCAGAGTTTGGGCACTTGCTCTCACCTCCTTTTCTTGCTGGGTTGTTCCCTGCTGACAGCTGGGATGTGAAGGATCCCTCCCAGGAAGCAAAGGGGCTGCCTTGCAGGAGACTCAGTTGCAGGACACTTGGGAAGTAAGGACTACTCGAGATGTTGAAGCAGACAGTGCTTTTGAACCCCAGGAGCTCAAGGGTTAAATCCTGGAGCCTAGCAATTTCCAAAGTATCACTTTCCTTCTCACAAGCCAACAGCCCTCCTGCATTTACATAAAGCCCTCCGGGGAAGGCAGCTGCAGAAAGCATGCACAGAAGATGCCTTCCTCAGGTGGCTGAGGAATAGGAGAGAAGATACTGCTGGGTTTACCCTCTAGTTCCTTTCCCGAGGAGAAGAGTCGAAGGCAGAGGCTCCAGACCAACCACTGTGCAGTCCCAGTTTGACAGTTCACTCACCTGCCTTCGACTTGAAGGGGCAAGCACAGGAGAGCAGCCTTTGCAATTCTGGAAACCTGGAGGAAGGGGACAGTGAGGTGGAGACAATTCTTTGTCAACCACCTTAGCAGCACAGAAGAAATTCAGTTTAATACCAGCTGCAGGGAGCCAGGTACTGCTGCTCTCCTACAGCACATCCAGACCAGAAGTCTTGACTGACCAGAACTCTGAAGTTTGTGGAGTCACACGCCAGGAAACAACCACCTCCCGCTCCTTCTCCCACATCCCACTGATGGGATTATTCCCTATTAACAACGCAGAAGAAGGGGGCAAACAAGCGTGGAGTACAAGCAGAGGAGCTTGAATGCCTGCCCATGTAGACAGGGACATCTCACTGGCACCCAGAAGCAGAAGTGGATGGCAGCACTGGTGGGAGCTGCTGTGAGCCACCAAAGAGTGAGCGTAGAACAGCAGCCAAGGCTGGGAATCAGGAGCCCGCATTGGTCCACCACCCCAAAACTGAGTCCTTTGCCTGTTCCCGACCTGGGCTGTGCCTTAACCACTGTAAAAGAACAGGAACAATGGCTCTTGGGGGAGAAAAAAAAAAAAAGAAACAGAAGCATAAGAGAGAAGAAGGGAAAGGAATGTGAGGCTGGCTAGATGAGAAAGCCTAGGTGAATATATCTGATCCTTCCTCCCCAG
>JANHFX010004734.1:124443-158521 GCA_027560015.1 Chloroceryle amazona | reverse complement strand
GACAGCCGCCCTCCTGGGGGGCACAGCCACGCGGCTGCTCTTTCCCACATCGGGGGGCGTTTTTTCCACCCTTGCAAAGCACGGGTAGCGCTGCCAGGCTGTGCCGAGCGCTCGCTGGATGCCCGAAGGCATGTGTCGCTCTGCACAGAGGCTCCTCGCCTCCCAGTTGTCCCTTAATGCAAAGCTCCTGGGGCTGGAAACAGCGGAGGCTGAGGTGGTGGTCGGAGGCGATCATTGGCGTGACTAGCTTTCCAAGTCCCCTAGAGCTGAGGCTGCGGGAGCATGTTACTACCCCCCAGCAGTGCTGAACGCTTTGTGACTGCCAGTTCATCGCTTTTGGTTTCAGCAGCGGGAGGAACTAGAAGCACCTCTTCCTGAAACCTGGCTCCCTGTAAGTTGTTTCAAGTTGGACAGTTCAGAAATCAATTGTATATATCAAAAGGCAAAATTAGGCTGGGAGGCTGTAGATAAGGATTCCCAGAGAGTTTGTGAAGTTGACAATGGTAGCTTATTACTTCCACAGCGCTCTTCAACCAGCAACTTCACAGATGCTGCACCCAGTGTCTGTGAGGCAGAAAAGTACTATCTTCACCTCTAAAATAAAAAGTGAGCTACCTGCAAATAAAATGGTCTTCTCAAGTACCACAGGAAATTCATAGCAGAATGGGAAAAAGAAGGCAGAACCCCCCAAATTATGCATGCCTCTGGCTGCATAGATAAATTCATAAACATAACCATTAGCACGGTTATGGAAAGATATTTAGCCCAGAGTCTAATGGTAGGTGGTCTTTTGAAAGTTATTGCCTCTAGCTAGTGCTATGATACCCCTGGAGCTAGGGATTGTGAAGCTGCTGCATGATACCCCTGGAGCTAGGGATTGTGAAGCTGCTGCTCAAAAGCACCTCCAAACTCCTGGAGAATTTTCCTCCATCAGATAATATGTTTTTGGGTTTCTTTAACCAAATCACACAGCCTAAACAGAGGATAGTGCTCAAGACAAAGTTGTGTTTCTTATGCAGACTGAAAGCCTGGAGCCTGCCATCCCTGAAATGGCTGTAAACATCTCCTAATAATACTGAGGACCGTAGATAGGCATCAGGAGGAGCCTAGGCTCTAAAAAGACATCTCTCACTGGCACATCATTTCTTCAGGAGCTGTCAGGAGCACTGTGTCTTTTGAACGCTTCCTATTCGCAAAAGTGAAAACCCTGTCATTATTTTGTATTCCCTAAGAGGCAAAAGGAGTCAGCACACCCCAGGCTGCCTTCAAAAGCAAAGATCTTGTGATCAGCAGCATCAGTGCCATAAGGGAGAAGGCAGAGAGCTGTGAATGATGGATGCCAGTCGGGTGTGGATTTGAAAAATGCCAGTGGGAATGCCTCTTGGCAGTGCTTGTGTGACAGAAACAGGTGAAACGGGGCATGTGCCTGACAACATGAAGTCTTCACCTCTGTTTCATAGACATCCTTCTCTAAAGGGTGAAGGCAAGAGGTGGAAGGGGAAAGGGCAAGCTGCAGAAAGTGTTTAGGCACAGCACCCCGGGCTGGTGTCTTTTCCACCAGGCCACAGGGGATAATGTGTGGGGAGGAAACTCTTGCAGACCTGGTCTGTCAAGTCTTGCATTTCAGCCCTCTCTGGAATAAGCAAACAAAATCCAATCACCTCAGTCTGTTGACGTATTTTCCATTTTGCTTGCTTCTTCTGGAAGTGAAAGCCTTCATGCAGAAATCAATGCTCTCTCTACCTGTTTTTTCTCCTCTGGAGCGCAAGCCTCTTTTTAGCTGTTCTGCTTCTTGCTTTGCCCAGCCTGTCTCCAGCGTGTCAGCATGCACCATCCTTTTCCAGGGAAAGAGCACACATACTCAGCGTTCAAAAGCATTATGTTTTTTCCAGTTAGCATCCAAATAATGTTAATTCTATTTTCCTGACTAATTCTATTTCCATTGCTGGCCCTGATGATTATGAAGACGTTTGTGTGTAAATACAGGCGTTCTTCCCCCTTTATCATCCTGATTCCTTCAGCAGTGCTGCAATCTAGCACTTGTGACATCACAATTCATCACCGGTGACTGCATTACAGATGCAGCCAGCACCAGGCAGTCTTTAAATCAGGTGGTGGTAGCGGCAGGAGTCCGATAACGGAGCAGAAAGCAGAGGCTTGTGTGCAGATGATGTGGTGGCTGCTAATCTGTGTGTGACACCAGGAATGTAAAAGCTGTGGGATGTCTAAAATATAACACCAGGAGAAGTTTGCCTAAGCAAGCTGGAGAGTGTGATGAAAGGTGACCTTGGTTGTCCTATACAGACAGCCTAGTTCCTGAAATGGCTGTTGCATGCCCCTGATCAATCACAGTCACTTCCCACACAGGATTTCTCTCCTGATAGGTTTGCAGGACTGGGCTGGGGGTCAACTGGGAGCCCAAGTAATCTGGGGTTGGGTTTGGCTTTGCAGCACCCTTTCCTCAGGGTGAGCCTGACAGTATGCTGGAGGCTGTTTGTCTTTGGCAGCTCTGTAGGGGAGTGAGAGGGAAGGATGGTGAGAGACAGCACCTCTAAAAAAACTAAACCATGTTTGCATTTCGAACTCTCAAATATGAATGTAAATTGCAAATATTAAGCACCGGTTCCCAGTAATGAATATGTTTTTCATTTGTGCATCACAGTCTGTCAACACCTGAATGTTTCCATTTCCTCTTCCACTCTCTTTTCTGGTTTTCCTGAATTGCTGCCTTGCATCACTCCTCTTCCTCCACCCCCCCTATATATCATAAATGTGCCTAATAGCTGCAATAAAGTGAAATATTATTTTCACATAGGAGAGAGAGTAGAGAAGGAGAAAAGTCCATGTGCATCACCGTGATAACAGTGGCAGCCTTGGTTTACACTTGCACATTGTCATGTTCTGAGGTAGTGGTGACCATTTCAGACAAACTTTCTGAGAATTTGCCTGGATGGAGGAGACTGGAAGTGAGTTGGGTGCTGACCTGGTATAATGAACTGTTGCTTTGCACAAAGCTACCCACTAGAGTATCTGCAAATGTACAAATTTGTGCTGCTTAAACACACTGGTTGCATGGTTGGCTACCAGGATGCCTCAACCAGCTGCTTGTGAGGTGACCTGCCATCAGCAGGCACTAGCCCCTGCACCTCACTGAAGGAAGGGGACCCAGCTGCCAGCTCAGTCCTCTTGGCTCCTCTCCGTGCCCCTCTTTGCCCCTGGCAGGAGTCGATTAATTACTGCCTTAGTGGCTGTTCCCTCATGGTTTCAGGCATGAAGCTCTCAGATGTGGTGAGCCCTCTTGCCCTGGATAGGAGGCTGCCTTTTTTTAAGAGCAGTCAGGCTTTGTTACATGCTGCTGGGGAAGCTGCTATCCCCCCAGCCACCAGCACAACTGCCTCTTGCTTTGCAGAGGCAAAGGTGGTGGCTCTGGCTATAACTGCAGTCGTGCTGGAGGACAGGGCCTATGAAAGCCATGAGGGACATGGGCATCACTCTCCCAGGGGCTCCTGCCCCAGTAGGAGGATGGAGAGAAGCTTGGAGCTTGTGGGAGATCTGCCTGGCAGCCTCACCCTTCCATTTTGGTCAGGGTAAATGAGAAGCAAAATAATGTGCACCTGATGGTACCCTGTCCTTCAGCTGGGGCATCTTTAAGGGTTGTCTTTCAATGTCCTAGGACTACTACAGTGACAGAAAATGAGCTGAAATCTCCCCCACGCTGTTCTTTCATTTCTTCCCCATGCCCCTTCATGAAAAATAAATGGTGGCTGAAACATTAAAAAAAAGAAACAAAACCAAACATTTTATTTGGCCTCTGAGATTTTCGGTCATACTTGGGCCATGTTTCTCCAGGTTTGTCAGCAGCTAGAGATTTGTCTCCTTACTGTTAACTGAGGGTGTGCTTTCCACTTGTGACTACGTGGTCCAGGCTATGGAGAATTGCATTGTGTCTTGCTGATGATGAGAATGGCAGGGCTGCGTCTGTGGAATATTAACCAGAACTGAGATCTTGCCCTAAAATATCTGGAATTTCAGCTGGTGGGAAGTGAGTTGAAATTTCCTGGGTATGTCAGCTAAATATGGATCTGTTATAAGGTCAGATGTGCTCATCGTCAATATTGTTTTACACAGAGTGTGGATCTAGTTTTTGTTTTTCATTCTGGGTAGATGAAGTGGTGCTAGTAATGAGCCACCAGTTTGGGTCTGCTGCAGCACTGTGGTGAAAGGGTACACGGCTCACCAGGCGTTTTGCGTTGGAGGCTGTTCCTGATCACACATTTCAGCTTGAGGAATAGACATATATGCACAGAGAGATTGATTTTTCTCTGTTGTTTGTACAAGAGTAAACCTCACATCCCACTAAAGTCAATGCTGTTACATCAGTGTAAAAATGAAAGAAAAAATCCACAGGAAAAAAAACACACAAGAAAAAAACCAAACCAACCCACCACAAAATTGCAAGCAAAAGGAGGCAATGGTTTTGGTATTTCTTTTTCTGGAAACTAAAACTCTATCTTTTTTAATCTTTTAAAATGGTAATAGTTCTGTTCACAAGCAGTAAACCCAGGAGCATTCAGAGACTTTTAGCAAAGCTTAGAGTTAAAATCAAGCTTCCTTTTTTTTTTCTTTTTCTTTCCTAAATTGCCATTTGTAGTAAAACAGACTCCAGGGCATGTGAAAAGGAAATTTTTCTTTGCTGGTGACTGTTTTAAGTCACATGGTGGCTTTGTCTTTATTTACTGCACCAGAAAGTACTCCCTTCTTAAAATAGCGTAGAGGGGACAGACAAACAGTCAGAGTATGGGCATTGGTGCAATGTCAGTTTTCCAGTACAAATGTAACGATATTAGCTATACCTGTGATATCAAAAAATACATTATCGCCTAGTGCCTCTTAAAACTAGCCAATTTATTTATATTCTTCAAGGGTTAGATGTCTATTGCCAGGATTTATGGCAAACATCTGAACTAAAGGTAGTTGTATGTTTGACAACAGAAGTGATAAAGAAGCTGTGGAGGGCAATGAAAATTGATGGGGAGAGAGAGTGATGAACAGCAAAAGTGCCATTACGGTCAAGTGATGGGGTAGAAGGTGGAAGAGAAAGAGAAATGGGCTGTTTGCAGTAATTTGGGTACCTTCAAACCACCTTGTTCAGCTGCCTTAAAACATTTACTTATTTTATTTACTGTTGCACTTCTTGGTAATGCCACTGCAGTTGAGCAAAACACCTTAAGTGTCTATGTTTGTGCCTTTTTCTTTGTGAGATGGAATGTGTATCTTTTTTCTCACTTTTCCTGAGAATAAGAGAAAGACATCCCCCGTGCAAAAAAAGTGGGACTGTAACTTCTAGGACAAAGAGCTAAAACTTAGTGCTGGCTTTTAGCTGAAAAAATAATCTTTCTTTAGTGAACAGGATCAATGTGCAGGAAAGGATCTTCTTTTTAACGGACAGAAGAGGGAAATGGACTTTTTGGAGGGTAAGTGGATTTGTTCAATGGATGTAGATTTTCCACTTGGAGCAAAGTTCACAGAAGGGACTTAAAAGTCTATTATTTTAACTCTAGAAGGGTGCAGGTGAATTGGTTTCTCTTGCAGTTTATAAAAGAAAGCAGTAAATGTTGTGGCCCCATTACATGTTTAGTACTTTTACTTGTGGCTGCCTCTGATGATAATGCAGTTACTTGTGGAGGCAGCTGGTCTTTGTCAGGCATAATGTAATCAAAATCCAGCCACTAATAAAAATGAAGGAAAAGGGAAAGGGGAAAATTTAGCAGCCTCTCATATCACTAATGAAGTTTTGATGACTTCAGTTGTCTAAAAGAGTGGATGCAGCATTTAGGGAGAGTTTTTAAAAGCTTTTTTTTACCACCTGTAGTTTCTGTGACCATAACACTGCTGCCTTGTGCTGGTAGTTGTAATAAAAATGTGAACTGTGTTATTTTAGTTTAAAATACGGAGAAAAAGTGAAAATACGTGATGGTGGAAAGCAAACTAGAGAAACTTGAGAACAGGGGAAACTTCAGTCTGAAGAAATGATACTAGATTTGGGAAATTCTGCTAGGTGAAGTTCTGTTAAGCTCAAAGCTCTGGGTAGCACCACAAGAAAAGCCTCCTTTTTGCTTATTTCCCATTGTATTTTTTTTGATTTTTAAAATGTCGGTGAGGTAGGAGGTGGGCAGATACACTCTGTCAGACATAGCAGGAGTGGCTTACGAAACTTCTCTGCTTCAGCATAAAGTCAGCCAGCAAATTGAAATCTCCTCCAACAAGGATTTAAATTAAATTCACTGTCTTTGCACTGGGGCAAACCAGGAGCATTATTATAATCAATTACTGTGTCTCAGCTTTGGTGATGGTAAGCTCCAGTCGAGACAATAATGAACAGATGGGGCTCATATCTTATTAAATTGCTACCTCAGTGGCTTCTGTGCCATGGACTAAAATGCAGGTGAGGTCATGTTTTGCATAAATCTATTGCATGATCTTAGGGAAGTCTTTCAACTGCTTTCTGCCTCAGTTTCCCTTCTTGAAGAAAGTGTTTAAAGCACAAACTCTTTTGTGCCTATTTAGGAAGAAGATTCTCTCCCAGTGGCTTAGACCTACATTTGGAGTTGCTGACACTAAAATAACGTTGGTTAGATGAGCTATTTTAGTAATGCTTTTATGCTGATGTAAAGCCTTAGTTCAGATGCTGCTGTATGGGCAAAAAAAGTGTGGCTTTCTGCTGGTTATCTATGTTCTTTTTGGAAAGCGGTGTTTCTCACGTGGAAATGAGGGAGTGGTATTGCCTGCATGGTGTGCCAAAAGTGAATGTCAGCATGCTCTGCCTCAAGCTCCGAAATGACCAGACGTCATGTGGATAGATGAGTGCCTTGCTAAACCTGAGGCAATAGATATTGCTGAGAGGAAGGGTGTATTAGCTAAAGTTTGGCTCTGTGGCCATTCAGCTTATAGATGGGCAACTGGCAGAGTGAGCTCATATCTATGGCACATACTGTGGGAAGATATATCTTGGGTCTCAGATAGAAGGGTCTGCCTATATAATCACACTTGAAAGCCTCTTCCAGCACAGACTGGGCCTGAACAGATCTCTAACCCTGGATGCAGTATGTTCACAATCTCACTCGTGTCTTTTAACTGCTATAATGTAATTGCTACTATTAATAATAAACTGACAGGCTCTCTTTAAATAACTTTTAGGCTGATAGACTAGTATCGGTTGGATGCTCCAAAGTTTGACAAACAGCAGGGAGAAGGAGAACAGCTCCATTCTCAGTTCCTCATGCAGAGAAGGGATGGCACTGGGAAGAGGCAATGGAGGGCTGACGTGTGGCACTGCAACACCACAGGGACTTTCTGCAGAGCATTTGCTGAGTGACTTGCCTGGTTTCTTTAGAAAAAGACACACTTTCATGCTGACAAATGAAATTCTGATCCGTGCTAGAAGTCCTCTTGGCTTGAAGAAAGGATTTCAGCTGGTATAAATTTCTGCTGCCCACGTGTGTGGCCAGTGGTCAGCACAGACAGAGTGGGAGAAGATGTTCAAGATCAACCTGCCCCTCCTTTTTCTCTCCTTGTGTAGCTAGGCTGCCACTCTGGTGATGAGGCAAACTGCCTAAGATGACATGCTGGTAGGTTAAGGAGGTGTCCTCAGGGAGCTGCGGTTTAGCCCAGCCCCCTCAGTGCCTGCTGTGGGGATGGTCTGTCTGTGTTGACTTTGCCTGTTTTATCCATAAACGGAGCATCTTGAAAGGGGACTTGGACAGAAGCTTGGGACCCAGGGGATCACTGGGGCAATGATCAAGAGCAAAGATGCCAGAAGGAGCAGAGTGGAGGGGTGCCTGTGGGGAAAAGAAGGCACCTGTGCTCTAATGCTGTACAGGTCTCTGACAGGAGAAATCCACTCACTCAAGAAGTTTATTGGGGGGAGGGGGGGGAATCCAAATGTGACACATCTCCGAGGCTGGGATTTAATATTTCACTTGCAAGGCTTCAGGGAGGAACACTTGTTCCCCCTGCAACGCTGCCAGCTGTAGTGTGCTTCTGCAAACTGAGTTTTGTAATAGAAAGCTTGGCAACATTGACGTGTTGATGCAGCACTCTGATTTTCAGTAGGCTTCCCCATTAAATGAGAGGGGGAGAACAAGATAATGAGCCAAGGAGACAGAAGCCTGGCATGGCTATAAGCTGTAAAAGAGCTCAGTTGTTATCTGTGTGTTTTAACCCAAGTAGCTGAATTATTTTTTGGATGATCTGGCATGTTTATACGAGAACAAAATGAGTTTTTAGCCAACGTGGACATTTAGAGTAATTTCTGAATCCCTTTAAAAGCTTCATTAATATCTGCAATTACAGTCAGATACAGCGCACTTGACCCACTGTGCCAGTGTCACCAGGCTAAGCTGAACGAATAAAAAACTTTTTATCATGGACTCTGATCCTGCTTTGGCTACAGACACAGAGGATGAGTAGAAAAATCTTCTACCTGCACTAAGCAACTAAATCCACACAGCAGTGGTATATGTGTTCCTCTTAAAACAATTCCTGTTTGCTTATAAATGTCTCTAACACTTAAATGTGATTATGGCATTTCTGCCATATTTAAACCATTAAATTAAATGATTGTTTCCAGTGATGAAGACAATTAAGCATGCAGGACATAATGAAACTTGATAGTGCTTGGGCTGCCATCCTCCTTATTAGCGTGCACAGCTGCGCACGTGTGTCAGCATTTTCAGATTAAAGAAGTAATTAATCTGAGCAGGGTGAACGTGAAACTCTTACTTAAGCGCACCAGCAGATTGTGAGCCTCAGTCCCCAACCCTTTTGTTAAGGGCACAAGTCAAATTGCAACCAGTTGTGTAAATCTGTTCTTCTCAAATCCCATAGTTCTAATCCAATTTAAGAGCTGATGCTGGTGAATTACATCCCAGTGTCATAAATCCACGTTGCCAGCAATTTATGCACATGGTGTTAACTGACGCAGTGATTCATATCTGCCATGATTAAGAGTTGAATGGCTTTATAGATCTTGATAGAGTTTCCAAGGTGTTAGATTACTACAACAACAAAATATTTAAGAGTAGCATTTAATATTTTTGCCCACGAACAAACCTCCTGTGTTTGGACAAGCTCATGAAAGCGCTCAGGCGTTTGGCACAGACAGTGCTAATAGCTGCAGCAGTTGGTGCCCGTTGCACTATATCAGGGCTACAAGATTGGCAGAGCATGTTTGCAGACATTGGTGCCTCCTGCCTTCCAAGCAGGTCCTTGGGACATCCTTGTGCCCTATGCGAGCTAAGAAAGAAGCAGCATAGGGAGTTGCCTGTTTAACTTAGTTTTGAAAATCCTATGTTAAAGGGGTGCTATCAACGATCTACTGAATGTACTGACACTCAGAAAGAATGGAGAAAGGTGGTTTATAAATCACCCAATATCCACTTTAGTCTGCTTTTCAATTTTCATTTCTCAGAAACACAAATTGCAGCTGTTCCTTAAGGTGTCCAATCTATGCTCTCAAGAAGCCAATTTCTTTTTTAATTTCCTCTGATGAGACTCAGAAGATGCTGGATAAAATATGAGGTGAATTCTTTTATTTATTTATTTTTGAGGCAGCCTTCTATGTGAAACACGTCATGGTTTGCTTCTCTGCTGCAAATGAAAGTGCTCATCTCTTAAAGCATTCCTGATGGAAGTGTTGTCACCGAGAAGTGTAAAGCAAAGCAGGCCTCTGCTCTAGCAGGGATAAAGAAAATAAAATCAGTGAAATACATAATGGAAGCAGGTGCAAAACTTGAAATTAACCAAAATATTTTGGAAGGTAAAGAAATACTAAAAAGACCTGAGTTACAAAGATTCTTATAGGCATATTTTTTTGCACCTTGCTAACCTGCAGATAGAGAAGTTCTAATTCCCAGCACACTCCGTGATAATAAAGGTATTTTATTAAAACATTAGCAGCTGGAAAGGAACTTTGCAAGATGCTGTAAGGAAACCATTTCTGCATAAATAGGATTATGTAGAACTTTTCAGTATGGTAATTTAGTTGGGGATTTTTTTTTATTCTTTTTTTTCAGTTGCTATGGGACTTTAAAGCCAGGGATGTAAACAGATAAATCAAATTTTTGGAACCAGCTGCTGTATTGCACATCGCCAGTCATTGCTGTCATGCAAAACTGTCCTGTCTGCAGTAGTGGTAAGGAACCAGAAAAGCCAAATGAGAACTCCTTTACAGGTCAAATAGGAACATTATTTCCTGATGCCTACATTAGGAATTGTACTACAAGAACTAAGGGTGAATCTCAGAGGAATCTGATGGTAGCCTGTGTTATTTCCCTCTTTTTCTGTAGAACTTAAATGTACAGTGAAGACTGTTGATGTTAATATATGAGTTGTTAATAGAACTGAATTTACAGAAAGACTGTATTTGACTTTTTTGTAATTTGTTAATTATCTGTACAAATAGTCCTTACTATAAATGTGTTTACTTGAAACTACCTGAGCAGGATTTGAGGATACATTTCGATTAATGGGTTGTCCAGGAACTATTTGTAAAGTCTTTTCCCTGTCCAGGCACCTTCCTGCTTTTGTCCTGATGCTTGCCTATAAAGCAACCTGATGCTGTTTCCCATGTCTGATGGGAAGTTTGACATTTCCTTTAACAAGAAGGATGTCAAAAATGGTCTCCCAGACCCTTCAAAAGTGTGTTCTTCAACAAGTTTGCCACCCTTTCCTTTGTCAGGAATCGTCTTGTGAGTACAGTGCATCTCTTACTGTGTGGAAAGGGCTACGTCTGAGAGTGTGGGTCTGGCAGCAAGAGCAAAGTTTTCAAGCTCATTTTCAGAGACGAGAGCAACCAATCTTGCTGTGCTCTTGTTGAAATATAAAATTTTCTGCTTTGACTTATTTTCCCTGCAGACCACAATGAATTATAGAACAGGAGGTGAAAAAGAGGACAAAAATATAAAGGAAGTGAGGATGTATAAATAAGTAAAGAGGACAGGAAAAGAGAGGAAAGAAGCAGCGGGGATGAGGAAACTCAACTATGGAGACCAGCAGAAGAATACTTCTGAATGCTTTGGGAGGAAAATTATTGGGGAAAATGAGCATGTTGTGATTTAATTTTCTGTTACTACTACCAGGAAATCTCCAGAAACCTCATAACCATGGACGCTATAAAATAAGCTATTTCTTCCTGTAAGCTCTTGAAGGGAAATATGCAGCACTTGTTTTAGCACAGATATACAGGGCAGTGTACATTCATGGAGAGGTGTAGATAACCACTGGAAATAAAATGATGCTTTCTCCAGCAGCTATTGGTACCTAATCATGCTCCCTCATTAGTCTTGTATCTGAACAGCTTTTTTAAACAGATTTGCTCTCTGAAGTGCCTGGAATGGAGTAATTCTGCAAAGTGAAGACTGAAAAGAAAGGGATAAAACTGAGATGCTTACCTCTTTACGATCAGTGGGACTTAACTATTTTCCCAGAGCAAGTCTGTGGTGTGGCAGTTATGCAAAACCAGGTTTCCTAGGCTGGCAACATGACTACAGGACTGCCTACAGCAGTACTTATCTATGCCTTTTGGACTAACTTGACATGAGTTCTTCAGTATTATGCGTGGCAAAAATTCACACAAAGCTCTTGAGCAAGCCTGGTTAGGCTGAATAATCTGATTTTATGGTCATGTTATCAAGCTAATCTTCCAGGGCTTTGGGTTTGATTTTGCGTTTGTTTCACTGTATTAGGGAGTGACTTGGGAGTGAATTGTGGGGAGGTGAGGCTTCAGCTGCAAACCGATGATGTTTGACCCTATAACTCTGCGCTCAACAGAGTCATATGCTTCTGTATATAGTGAAAAGGATAAATATATTGAAATGCAGCCATGTCAGGTTTAAGGCCAGGATGGACATGAGTCTGGCATAGGATCAAGCATTTGAAGTTGCATATAATCGGTGAAGAATATAGATCCATGGTGTGACTTCTCATACTGAAGCAACACTTCATTGGCAGCAAAAGCCAGGGGGGAGAAAGAGCCAGAATGTCTCAGTGAAGTGTCTGGTTAACCATATTGGGGGGGGGGGGGTGGATGTGGGTGGGAAGCAAATGAAATTCAGTGCCCCAAAAGTTGGAGCCACTGCTCCAGAAAGTTTTGTAACAAGTACCGCGGGAGGCAGAGTGTTGCTTCTCTCTGCCTATTTCCTCGCTTCCCTACTGGGACTGTCAATTAGATCCAGCTCTGATGGTGGCTTTTTGACACTTCTGCTCACTGGGAAATGGACTCAGACTAGTATTTCATTGCATTTAGGCTTTTAAACAACATCAGAGAGAAATGTCTTTCAGCTACTCTGTCTGAACTGGATATGAGCCAGTGCTCCACACAGAAATGGCAACAAGGTTTGCCATGACTATTCCCTAGTGTGTGATAGGCCTTCTGCAAATGTACTGGGCACCCTGATTACCTGTATCTAGTAGGAGTGTATGCACCTCAGATTATTTTAGGTACTGTCTCTACACTTTCAGCATTCATAGAAAAAGCCTATTAGAGGGGGAAAAGACGTGAGATTTCGACTGAAAAGTTTTACATCCAATTCCCCCCGAATATGAATTAAGTTCAGCTAAATGCCCTTTGTGCCTTGTACATTTGACCTTTGGTCCTTACAAAAATAAGGCTGCAATTGAGATTTTAGGCTAAGCACCCCTTTTTCAGACATCAGTTGATGCTTTACATACCTATCATATATTTATACATATTTGTATATGCTATGTGTATGTATGTGTGTTTTATGCTCTCTGTACTTTCTGAATGTTGTAACTGTTGAAATATACTTTTGGTAGCCTTAGGATGGAATGTACTTCCATAGTGTTTGTCTTAAAGACTTCCTCTCAGAGTTTTCCTGTTGCTTATACAACTATTTTCCTTGGACAATTTATATCTGTTTCCTCTTGTGTGATCTCCCACAGACATAGAGAATAGCTTGTTCAATTTCTCTTTGCTGCCTCCATGAACTTGAAGACTGCTGTCACCCCTCCTTCCTCTTCCACCAAGTGTTTTCTTCCTCTGGGAAAACAGCCCCACTTCACTCAGCTAGCAACCTGCTGTTGGAGGATTTGTTTTCTAGGCCACTCATGGTGCTCTCCTATGCTGTGCCTGGTTGGTTTGTATTTGCCTTCAGGCCAGAGGTTCACAGCAATACATACAGGCGTCTGACAGGCTGAAGAAGAGAAAAATTATGGCACTGTCCTTCTATACCTTTGTATAATGTGTACCTTTTGCGTGTTATCCAGATGTCACGGACATGTGCTCTGCATGAGCCCAGCTGCCTAGCAGCACCTCCCCAGCCGATGCGTTCCTGCCTACGTGTCATGCTTTGTATATTTGTCCCTACTGTATCATTCTCCTTTTTGTCAGGACAGTTCTGGGCTCTCCTCTGCTGTACTGGCTCCCTGTTGGGGAAGGTTCTGTGGTGCCTATGCACTGAGGTCCAGCTCTGCTTTTGGAGGATTGGGAAGCACAGCTTATTTTTTTTAGCTGATACATATGTGTGCACACTCACAGTGGGCTGGTCTCAAAATTCCTGCATTTATATGCAGATTCACTAATGGGATTTCTGCCAAACTAAGAACCTCTTCTGTTTCAATTTTTAGGATGTGTGTGTGCATGTGCTTCCTTTGCTGCTTGAGTTTATTCTATTGACTGAGTATATTAGTGAAACATATGGTTTGTAATTCCAGCCTTTTTCAAGCTTTCCTCTTCAGAAATTTCCAGAGGGTCTAATGGACCAGGCGAGAAAAGTGATGCCAAGAGCAGGAGGAAGAAGAGTTGATGGTGTTTGTGTGAGGAGAAAGGCCATAGATATAGCTGTCTATGTGCTGACTAGCCAGGGTTTTGGGACACAGTAAGTAATACTATTTGCTTGGCTTATAGACAAACACAGTTTAAATTTTAATTCCAGAATCTTTTGTCATCCTCTTATACAATTTTTTAAGTCACTCAACTGTAGCAAATGAACTAAAATGGTGCCCGTCATCAAAAGGACTTGGTTTGAACCTTGGCTGAGGAGGGGATGAACTGGTCCTGCTGAGGCACTGCACTTCTTATCTTGATGTACTTAGGGACTATGTAGTCTTTCAAAAACTTCAGTCTACATCTGGGCTTTCACTGAAGAAATTAAGAACAATGGCTTTTGAAACTGGCTACATGGAGTAATGGGTTTATTGCTGTCCTGTGCCTCTGGGTGTGTAACTGGAAGCAATGTAAACACATGGTTTCTAAACTGGGGTGCTGAGAGGAGTAGAGAAACCATTTCTAAGTGAGGTGAGTTGTCCTTGGCAGTGGTTGTTTATACCAGTGCTGCTACTCAAGCGAGTGGTAGTATGAACCAAATTAAACAAACAAAACCATCTGTTAATGGGTTTAAATGATATCCTTCTGACTAGCTTGTGAGAGGCCACGGTTCCTGAGAAGCCATGGGAGCATATCTGTATCAGCTCAGAGTGTAAGCAGAGGTGAGTTGCAAACAGGAGTAGAAGTTGGTCACTCACTTCCTTCTATCATACTGTAGTGGGAAAGACACAGGATTTATATATGAGATTGCCCATGGCTTTGGAAACTATAAATGTCATGTCTGTAAATTAAATCTGTGCTGTCTCTGAAACTGCTTATTTTGGTGTCAGTTTAGGAGGAGGCATAGTCTTGATATGCAGGTCCTCACCCACAGTCATGTGGTAGCTATATTAAAAGAAATTTTTTTAAAGGAATCCTCTCCAGAGTAAATGCAAACCTCTTCACTCTGAGCAGTTATGCTAGGATAAAGAACTCCGTAACACTTTTCCTTTAGAGATGGTTCAGTTTCTTTATAATCAAATCTGTCTGCCACATTTGATCATGGTATAGAGAAATTTTATCAGTCTGTGTTTGGCATACAGGTACTACTGCTGATTAGCACACAAGTGAGATAGGCTGGATACACCAAACTGTCATTTAAGCTACCAAATTCTTCTTTTTCTTGTTCCTTGCTTGTTTTAGAGACAGGTACAAGTGGTGATTTTGTGTTCAGAGCTTTGTTCTGAGATTGAGGCAAAGATTAACTCAAGGCATTTAGCACTGCTGAATTTTAGGAATTTTCTGGTATTTTGCAATACTAATTGTCTAATCATCAGAACAGCGCATGACACCTCATATAAAAGAGATGATGATAGAGCCAGAAGGGACCATTGTCATCATTTTGTCTGATTTACTGCATGACACAGGCCCTAGGACTTTTTATATGAACTAAGACAAGACTTCAAAGACTACAAAAAAGTCCAATCTTGATTTGATCATCAGCTACAGAGAATCAACCAGAACACATGGTAAATTTTCCAGCAGCTAACTGCTGCCATTGTTAAACAAATAATTGCACTGCACTTCATTTCTCTTCTGTCTTCTTTCAAATTGGGTCATTTGGTCTTCTTACACCTTTGTTTGATGAATTGACAAGCACTTTAATAATGTCGTGTTCCCTATCTTGGTTCTTAAAAACTGTGATCAAGCATCACCCTTGACTTTGTCCTTGGTAGTAGACTTCTGAAGTCTCTAACTCTAAGGGAAACTAGTTAATACATTTTTTTAGTTATTATGTTTGGGGATTTTGTTTTGTTTTCTTTTTTTTTTTCTGAGCTGTTTGTAGATGTTCATCCAGTTCTGGGCTCCCAGGTACAAGAGAGACATGGAGCTAAGGAAAGAAAGTCCAGTGAAGAGACACAAAAGTTATTAACTCACTGGAGCCTATGTCCATGGAAAGGCTGAGAGATCTGGGATTGTTCATTCTGGAGAAAAGAAGGCTCAGGGGTATCTCATCAATGTGTACAAATAGCTGAAGGGAGGGTACAAAGAGAACAAAAGAGAAGAAACCCAAAATCTTTTCACTGCTGCCCAGTGACAGGATCAGAAGTGATGGGAAAAAAAAAAAGAAAAGAACAAGAGTTTCCCTCTGAACATCAGGAAACACTTTCTTCTTGTGGGCTTGATTGAGCACTGCCACAGGTTGCCTAGACAGGTGGTGGAATCTCCTTCTTTGGAGATATTCAGCACCCACTGAAATGTGGTCCTGTGTGACTAGGTGGCCCTGTTGGAGCAGGGGTGGTGGACCAGATGACCTTCAGAGATCCCTTCCAACTTCAACCATTCTGTGATTCAGAGTCTTTCTTACACGATAGACAGCAAGATTTAGCAGTGTTCTGTTAGGAAGTGCATTAGGGCTAAGTAGCAAACTTGCACCAGACATAGGAAATGAAGGCAGAGAGAGGTGAGTTGAGCCACAGAGGAAGGCAGAGTTAGAGCTAGGGTAGGTTCTGCTGCTCTGTTCCTTGCTCTGGTTCCATTGCATATGCCCAGGGCTATGTTTCTTTTATAAAAATAAGACCCAGTTGTCTCAAGGATTTCAACTAAAGCATTTCACTGTTTCCATCAGTTGATTTCCAAGCAGGTGGGAATCCGAAGCAGAGAAAGATGACTTATGTGGTGTCATCCAGCAGCCCAAGTGACTTACGTGGTGTCATCCAGCATACCTGCCTACAGACCTTTACTTTTTAGAAAATCAGGAACAAAGATTCATCCATTCCCTTCTCCCCACCATCACCATGCAGGAACAGGCTTGCAGAATTGAAAACTCCATTCTCAGAAGTACTTTTGAGTTGGATTGAAACCAAACCGAGGGTGGAAAATTTCCTCCAAACTCAAAGGGTAATGCTGGGAAACGAGAGAACCACCCTAAAGGGACTTAGGGTTTGCATTTAACTAAGCTACTTTGCTGTGCCTGTCAGTTTGCTGTGCTGCACGTTACTTTGTAGCTCGTTCAGTGGTTTATGAGTATCTAGTCAAAAGAGTGGTAAATTTTTGCTCTGAATGCACCGTTTCAACAAAGCTCTTTATGGTGGTATAAACCTCTTGGAAATTTTGCTTTCTCTGCAGACCTAACAGAGGTTAAGAATAGTACTTCTGAAATCAGCATTTAAATAACATTTCTAAACCACTAGAAACTTCATTATCCTGAATATAGAGTTTTAGCAGTCATACAAGTAGTGAAAACACTGTGAAAGAAAAGTGCAGTTTTTAACTGGGAAAAAATAACAGTACTGTCTAAATACTGTGTTGATAAACATACATTTAGGCACCAGGTACCTTTACACATCAGTGTGTTTGCTGAAACATGGTGAGGTAAGAGCAATCCAGAGGTAAGTATCCAGGTAGTTGTTTCTGAAGTTACCAGAGATCATGATAAATATAGCCTTTAACAAGGCAAGGGAAGACAGCTTGTGGTTACCCAGGTTTATCCAGGAGTGTAGAGCAAATCCTGTGCCCACCATTAACAGAGTCACATTTTTCCACTTTAATTCCAGAAGAGTAATTCTCAGTCCCTGCAAGACTGGAGTGCACATACTCATGCACATGTCTATATTGCTTTCCCAAATTCCCCCGGCCACAGGTATGCCAGTCTATTGGGAAAACAATTTTTTTTAATGTGTGTTATTTTTAATGCATTTTAATTACTCCTGTCTGCCTATTCCTCATGAAGAAAAGCAAGGTGTGAGGAGCTGTAACCTGGCCTGGGGCAGGATAGGGACCTGTAGCCTCTCTTCCCCATGAACCCTGTTCATCCCAGTGTGGGGACATGCTGAACCATATGGAAGGGATGTAGGCATGTCCTTGGAGAGCCTCTACCACCTTCTCCCTGCCTTAACCATGTTATTGCATTTATACCAGTTCATCTGCCATCTGTGATACCTGTTCCTAGAAACACAGTGACACACAGAGTTCTGTTGGACCTAATGGTGATACTTAATGGTGTGCACCTCCACACCTGCCAGGCGCAGATGTTTGTTGGATGGTACTGTGCAGGTGTGGTGCTGCATCTTCATGGACCACATTGCAATGTCAGGACCAGCCAACATTTTGTTGTTGTTTTGGCTACAAATGCTGTGCATTTAAGATCTGGTATTTTCTTGTCTTGGTAATGGTAGAGTGAATTAGGATGATTGGGTGCTCCCTAGCTGTGCCTGAAATGCCTGTTGCCTGGGAAACTCATGCTGCCTGGATTGTAGCCCACTCTGGAAAGAGACAGAAATGCATGACAAAATACAGAAAAGAACAATGACCAAAGTCAAACACCTTGCAATCCTGTAAACACCCATCCTTAGAAGGATCCAAACCAAGTGTGATAGGCGTACTTGACCCCTTGACCACACTGGTGGTGGTTTGGTGCAGGCTTCAGAGAAGGCAAAGTCCTGAGCCACAGCTGGGCCAAGAACTCCTCTAGTTTCAGTCTGTTCCAAATGCCAACAGTGGAGCAGAGTGATACAGTGAACATCTGTAGAGCTGAATTTGGAACACCCATCATGTGATTAACACAGAAGTAACAGGTGGCTTTTCCAAAACTCTCTTATCGAGGATCAAAGAAAGTTGTGGGTACAAGGAGTCTCATGCCTACCTTTCCATCACATGTGATTGACTGCAAGCCAACCACTTGCCCAAGAAAGGACAGTCTAAGTGAGCCCCTTTGAAGCTCTCTAGGATTGCAGTGGGCTGTGAGCTGGCATCTTCCCATGAGCTGGGGTGCCTCTTGGACCAGACTCTGGCCTTCCACCTGTAAAGCTGACAGAGGAAAACACTGTCCACCTGCAAAGGCTGACAACAAAAGGAAAGCCCATCTGCTTGTAAAAGCTGATGGAGATGTAATTCTCTATACTTGGATTTTGTAAAATCCTAAAGATCTCTTGGTGCCAAAATTTACTATAATCTGCAGAAAAGGAAACAGCTTCTTCATAGGGTAACTTCTCTGTCTGTATATATCTGTGTATGTGTGTGTGATTTGCCTAGGGAACTTTGCTGGATCCTTATCTAAATCACTGTATAGATTATAACCAGTTATTGACCGATTAAGCATTGCTATAAATCATACAGCCTAATCTTATGATTTATTGCAATAATGTTAATGAATTTTAAACTGCCACTATCTCAGAGTTGTATAGGATCCATAATCGCTCATTGCCCAACAGCAGGTAGTGCTGTAGACAGAGTGGAAAGCATGCCTCCACATCACCAGTGAGTAGAGCGATGTCATCCTTTAAACCGGTTGAGTGGAGCCAAAGTGTGAGATGAGTTTTCACTCAGGCACCCTTTCATTTCTCCCAGTGTGTTCTGGACAGATACCAAGGAGCTGGCAGAGGTGATGCTTTTTGCAGCACTCTTGGTCAATGCAGTACTTTTATTCTCAGTGAGGTAAGGCCCCTTATCCAGGTGAAACCCTGCCTGCCCCTGGGTGATCACACACCCTGTGTTTTAGTGAGATGTCTCCCATCTGCCCTCCCCTTCTTTGAAAAGACAGTTGCATATTTTGTAATTGACATTTTCTGTGCAGTTTTCTTCTTTTTCAGGGCCAGATGGTGACCTGTGACCTATCCCTTCCTACCTACACCAGTGACCCTGTGGCATCACGGAAAACAGCTTCTGCGAGAAGCTGTTCTCTAAAGTCAATGAGCTCCCATAGATTGGCAGAAGTGTTTAGATTTTCTTTGATGTCTTTTTTGCTTCTTTACATTCCCACCCAGGTGTTTTACTAATCCTTGTTTCTCTATCTCCTTTACCAGCAGTTTCTGTAGGCTGTGGTTTGTTTTGCTTTGTTTTTTTTTTTGCTATTTGGTTGGTTCTTTTGTTTGTGTTTTGTACTTTTGTTTTATTTTCTTTGTGTGTTGTTGTTGTTGTTGTTTTCCTTCTGTGTAAAGCAGCGTGATTCACTTTGTAGTTTCTGCTTAGTGACCTCTTCTGGCTTCTCACCTCCCCTTCTCCACTGATCAGACCCATTGATGATTAGATACGCAGCAGAAGTGATTGCAAAGCTTTTGATACCTTGCATCCCCTACTGCCTTTGTCATTCACCTTTTACTTTCTCTTTCCTTAAAGAGCTTGAAGTATCTGGATTCTTCTACTAGAGGAAAAAGGACACATGAACTGAAATCTTAATGATTTCACCATTCTTTTGGTGTACTTTCACTTGAAATTACATTGGATAGTACCTCTTTATCCCATCTTTAATACCTTTTGGAGTGAAATCTTCAGCTCCTATTCAGACATCCTCTCTTTGTTCACTTAAAAACAAGGGGACAGTCAGTGAGATGCAGATGTGGTTCAGTTCAAAACCTGTCAGTTTGGCAAGTGGAATGGGCCTCACTAGCAGGTGGTGGGACTCATTTTGAAACTTCAGAGGGACTTCAAAAGGATTTTGGTGCAGACAATGAAGCTATTGACAGTGTTAGCTGTGAACAACTGAAACACAAAGCTGAGATGGATATTCGAGTCCATAGCCAAACTCTTGTAGGACTTGGACATTATGAGGAAACATTTTTTTTCTCTGGGACTTAGTATATGTTTTTTTCAATCAAAATGTCTGATGCTGACCATGAACACTAGACTGCTGTTTGGAGTCTGTATAGCTATCTTTGCCAAGTGCATATTTTACTTGGATTCTTATGAACAATAAAATAATCCAGGTAAGACTATGGAAACATATTAGTCCTATTTAGGTTATTTAAATGGCTAATGCTTTCTCCAGAGAATTAAAATTGTGCATCAAAAAACCTAAGGGCTACAGTAAATCAAATGCAAATGCAGAAAAAATTGACTTTTAATAATATAATAGCAAAAAGTCCTATAACTCCTCTCAAAGCCCCATGATAGGTCTTTGATGAATCCATCTGAGAAAAGAGCTGAAAATTTATTTCTAACAGTATAATGTGCTTTTTTTTTCATTTTTGCTTCAATAAATTATATACTTGAAATATTTCCTTTGGGATTCAGTAAATAGATGAAGTAATGATGTTGGGGGTTTTTTGTGTTTTTGTTTGGTTGTGTTTTGTTGTTTTGTTATTTAAATGTCTTAGAAAAAAAGGAGCTTCTGGATTATCTCAAATGCACTGGGAACATAAATAGCAACAGTCTTCCAGATGAAAAAACCTATGTAGAATATGTTAAATGGTAAGCAAACCTTAGGTGTTGAGTCTCATGAGAGGTGTAAGAAAAGGAAATTCTTCTGCTTTGGTGACAACATAGATGTTTATATGTTAAAGGGCTGGCTGCACTCTTTTTAATAAATGTAGCTGGGGTTTTTTTTCATTTCCTCCTCTTAAAAATGCTGCACAAATTGTGGTATTTGTGTCTTCATTCATTACTTATAATATTTCTAAGAATCATTTATCCAAAGAACTGCTTCTGTTGGATTTGCTATAAATCAAACACTATGTCTGATATTTTTATTTTTTTTTCGCCTGGTCACCTGAGTTATGTGGTGTTATTCTTCTTTAGGTGACTGAAAAACTTTATAAACTGGTGACTAACTGTTAGCTTCATATAAATTCTCATGTTTGAGGTACAAATGTACATAGATCAGAAGAATAGACGTGGGGCAGCTGTACAAGTGTAGTAGTCTTTGCGTCTGTTGAATAAAATGGGAGTGAAATTTGACTAATGCATTTATATAGACAAGATTTTATGTTCAGACACCTTTAGCTACACTGAGAGCTTCTTGCAACAACAAGCCTGTAATATTTTCTTCAAATATGTATTGAGAGAGTTCCATACAATATGCACTGCTAGATAATTATGTGCCTACTAATTAACCATGTACTTCCTTAGCCATGTTCTCTTAAAAAAAACAACAGGGGTGATGGGAGACATTTGCCTACTCTAGAAATCCTCAGAAATTTAGAATGGAGGAAGTCTAGATTGTGTTGGTCAGAGCTCAGTAAATCAATGCTGTTGATGCTGTTGGAAGACAAATGATGATGGACTGGCAGTCCCGTGGCAGCAGTACACCTTCTTGAGACTTCAGGCCAACTTGTTCTTGTAGGCTTAGCTGTATCCTAGGTCTGACTTAAAAGTGGGTTAGGCAAGCTGGTATAATGTGTTCAGCCTTGCAAGAAACACTGATATGAAATATCTTCCTTTTAATATCTTGGTACTGTCAGTCCTTGGTGAAAAATAAAACAGTTTTATGACTGGGAATTCTGCTGTAAAGTACTGACATCTTGCAGGGGTTCAGGGAAGCTTATAGAAGAGTGTCTGTGTCCACTGGCAGGCACAGCAGGGCTCACAGAGCTTGTGTGAACTCATCTGCGGTTAAGAGAAAGTCAATGGATTGGACTATAGCCCAGCAACCTAGGTACCTAAACTCCCTACCTTTCAAAACTATGAATATTGTGTACATCTTTTAGCGAGTTGTTCAACCTCTCCACCAGGAGATGGAGTGTATTAGTGTTTAAGTTCTTGACAAGGGTGTTATGGAGAAGAGACTCACCAAAAACCCAGTAAAGGGTTTGAGGCAGTGAGAATGTGGTGATAGTAGAGCCTGCAGCCAAGGAGCAGCAGCAGTATTCTGGGTTTGGTTCAGGTTAATTATCACAAGCAGCTGCTGGCCCAAACACTTGGGAGGTTCCACAGCTGGGTTAAACATCCAAACCAGCCAATGGGATATTTGACATCATACTGACAGCACACTTGCTATATAAGGGGTGTGGGGTGGAAACTGGCCTGGGGTGGGTCTGCTTGTTTCCAGTTTGTTTCAGTGTGTAGCTTCAGCGTGGCTAGAGCAGGGAAAATGGCATCTTGTGCGCAGGTAAACACCTCCTGGTGTTTATCACTGGCTTCATGTGTCATGTAAGTAGTACTGTTGTTTTCTTCTCTCTTTGTATTGTTTGATTAAACTGCCCTTATCTCAACCCATGGGGTCTAACCTTTTTTTCCCTTCCTCACTATTCTTCTTCCCATCCCACAGGAGAGGGAGAAGAAGGAAGGGGTGGGCTATCAGTGGGTGAGTAGTTGTGTGGTGCTTAGCTGCTGGCAGAGGTTAAACCATGACAGGTGGCATGTAGAGAAAAATAAGGACTCTAATTCTGAGTTGTTTTGTAATCCTGAGGAAGTTGTTCTGTAAAATGAGAATTGCTTCTTGTGACCTGACCTTTTGTCATATGAATTTGTGGCTCAGGCCTTTCTCACGTTCACATCAGGTGTCTTGACAGAAAGACTGAAATGGTATCTTTGGTTTTGGGGAGAGCCATATCATGTTTTCCTCCTTTGTGGATTCACCAGTATTTATTTACACACACACACACATGCACACAGTTTGCCATATTGTGGTTATCTATTCAAGATCCAATTGTTACAATGGAGCAGTGGTCTCAAGATGTATCAGGATTTTGTAGCTAATGGTGCAGTAAGCACTAAAATTGATAAGCAGGCAGTTTTCCAGGAGTGCAGGAGGCTACAGGCTCTGATTCTGTAGCGGTAACCTGATATACACACAGCTGGGGCTATGGGACACCCTGGTGCCTACAGAACTTCTGCCATCATGCTGTACCACAACCTGAACAAGGTGGGTGTCTTGTTTGACATCTAGCCTCACAGGAGGAGAAAGCCCTGTACATCTGTATGAAGCAGCAGCAAATTTTAGTCAAGAGCAGACCAGAAATTCGTATCAAGACCTCTAAAGTCATAGACAATTGCTCTATTTGTTGTCTCTCACATTATTATCGAACATCTGGTTTGTATTTAAGTACATGGCATTCAAATGAAGAGAAAGTAAAACAGAAACTAAATACATTGAGGTATTTCTCAGGGGTTTTGAAGACCTGTGAAGGGACTTGAAATACTATGCTTTTGTGCTTGCATACAAGCATAAATCCTACCATTCCCTCAGACTGATCAGGAGGTTCAGAAGGATCTGTGTAAGCCCAGTGGAAAGCCAAGCCCTCAAATGGAAGTAGTTAAGCACTGGATGGTTCTCGGACAGGTGCACAGTAATGTATTGTAAAATAAGCTGGATAATACAATAATTTGAATTTGTCAGAGTGCAGATGGAAATGGAGAGGAAATTAGAAAGATCATGTAATCCTTTCCCCATAAAAAGCTTGCCTCAAGGTAGATTTGGTGGAGCCCTTCTAGCCAGCTTCAATTAATGGTTCCCAAATAGCCCCCAACTTCCAAATCGTGTAATGTTATAATAACTATCTGCTACTTCAAGTCACAGAAAGAATATGAAACTACTGCTGTCTTTGAAGTTCACAGTCAGGGAATCACGGTTACTAAAGACTATTAATTATCTCAGCAGTCAAACTATGCTAGGCAAAACTCCAGTATAAATGACAGACAGCAAGTCTGATGTTATACTGCAACATTTCCTCAGAATAATATCTACAAAGAAAAAAAAACTCTGTGCAAGCTCTAATCTCATTGGAACAGCCTGCAGAGGTACAAGTATAAATCAAGGGTTAAGCAGAAATGCCTTTTTTCTGAAGAAAGTAAAGGCACTTTTGGTGTTCAATTAGCAGAATGCTAATTGGGTAAATGGGGAGGAATTAAAAGGGAAACACAGTGTCTGTAAGAGACTGGTGGTGAAGTTGCTAGAGCTGCATATTTGACCTATGAATAGGAATTGTAAGTCAAGAGCAAACTAAGAGTTGTAACAAAGAAGTTTCTAAAAAAAACCTCTAGGTTCCTGAGAATGAACATACTTGGACACAAAACTGGCTATTTTAGCCAAGAATATATGAATGCTTAGTATGTACTGGCCTCCTTGCACTGACTGCAGTTTTAAACCTCATGACCCTGAGAGCAATACTGGATTTTTTTTCCATATGCTTCTGATGCTTCAGAGCTGAGAGCAGGATGGGAAATGAAGTCAAAGAATAATTTTTTGCTCGTGGGAAACCACATTAGAAGATGTTTGGGAAGGGCTTTATTCATAAGAAATGGGACTCCACATTTCACCATGGTTACCAGGAGTGTAATTTAAAAGCGTGCAGCTCTTGGGCACCACAGGAGGGGGGACATGACAAATCTCCAAGCCCAGCCTACAGTGAAGGGAAAAGCAAAAAATCTCTGAATTTGTGTTCATATTTGACACACTGCTCAGGAGGTGATGCTCTTTGGTGGTTTCAGCCCACTGTTAGGGCAGTGATGAAAGCATTTCAACACCTTATGGCAGCACTGGGCTCTCTGAGTGCTGTGTGCATGATGTGCTTTGAGCGAGCCCCACTTGGCACTGATAGCATGAGGCTTGTGGAGAGGTTTTGCAGACCAAGAAGCCTGCTCTGCAGTACTGTGTTGACAACACTTGCTCAGTGGCCATAAAACCCAGAAGACCACATCCCTTTTTGTGACTGTGTGGAAGGAAACAGCTTAAGGCAGTCAAAGCATCAGCCAAGCAGAGAAAAACAAAGTCAGTGTTACAAGAGGTCTTCCAAAGCACTTGCAAAGTTAAATGAGCAGTAAATGATTCCACTCATGTGCAAAACTCATTTAGGTTATAGCTGAAAACAAGGCTCTGTGAAGCACTTCATTCAGTGTCCTCTTTTATATGTATATTATTTTAAGGACTGGAGAGAGACAAATTGATAAACACTGAGCATAGGTCCTCTGGCTCTTTAGAAGAGGAAAACACACCGTACATCACAGCAGTCCTTCATCATAAGATACTGACAGCAGGCTTGTGGTGTGTTTACAGCAGTGTTCTGTGCCTGACATATGCATATATATATAAAATTTGTTCTTAAAAATTAGTATTTTGACCTACCTATAATTTTATTTTATTTCTTGGTGTATGCCAGACACTTCTTTGGCATGTTCTGATTAAGTGGGCCTCCAGCATCAGCACTGGGAAACTTCTGGACGGAGCCAATTACTCTGAAATTATTTGATCTTATTCTGTTGGCCTAGGGTGTCCCTGGTATCAAAGTGTGTGTTGTGAAGGCCAGCAGGCTGCGAAACACTGGGCTGTAGACCACTTTTACCCATCGGAGCTTCATTGCTTCAGTCAGTCCCATGACAAAATCAGGATGTATTGTTTTGTGTAATAATATATTGTTTCTTCTCCTATGACTAGTGAGAGCATTTATTCATTATTTTTCCTGTGTCAAAGTCATGACTCTTGGACTATAACCGAGTGTGTTCCTCAAGCTACGATGAGTGGTCAGAGCTGATTAATTACATTGGCATCTAGTACATTTGATGAATCTCAGGATCTTGGATTCATGCATTGTTTTGTCAGAGACTGAAATTGATCTTTAGCAGATTATTGACCAAATTTTCTCTGATGTGACTTGGGATAAATTCATATTACCATATCACTTAACCCTCTGAGGACATGAATAAATACTAGGCTTTGCACAAGAAAATTGACCAGGATATGTTGGTGCTTATGAGTGCCTAATTCTATGTTAGATTTGGTATGATCGATTAGGTGGATTTTGCATCTGTACATGTCTTGAAAATTCACTTAAATTTTATTCCAAAACATGTTTGGTTTGGGTTTTTTTCAGTAAAATTGATCAAGGGATCTAATTTTTTGAGGTGAATTAGGGTTATAAGTTGATGGAGCTGGCATATCCCTGTTTCTACTCCAGAGGTTACTGTTACAGTTACTGAGGAAATAAAATAATAACCCCCAAAACAAGCAAAGTTAAATTCTGTTGCATGTCTTTTAAATGTTGAATGATGATATTTTAAGAAGGTACACAAGGATCCAGCTGAAATTGGAAAAATAACATTTAACTGCATCTGATAACATTCTTGGTTAGTGTCCTGCCTCTTGCAGCTGGCAGATGCTGTTGAGGTTTTTGCACCTGCGAAGAGCTGTGTTTTCAAGGGCTGTGTGCCAGTGTAGCATCTGAAAGCTTCTTCAATGGGCTTATCTACCCTTAGGATGAAAGACATCTAAGCTGGCCATGGCTGCACCCCAGCTGGCTCTGTGTCATACTGTGCCACAGCAAAGCAGATTACCCAAAGTCCTGCGAAACATTGTGCAGTCACCCAGGATGATCTGCTGGCACCAGTCTGGAGCCAGAGGTAAGAAGCCTGGCTGGGCATGAGCTGATTCCAAGGGAAGCTAGAGGTATACCACTGCACTTTGCTCCTCATTGTTTCTTGTTCCTGCTCAGCATTTAGCTAATAGACACTTGGGATAGTTTTCCTTGGAGCAGCTTCAATCAGGCAAGGCTTCCTGAAATCTCTTCCATGCCTTTGGAGACTGGGCAGGCTCTTTCCAGAGCTGGAGCTAGTCCTCATAAGCATGGTATTAGGCATACACTAATGAGCTCTGCTGGGCTTGCACAGGTTAGTCTTTGTATTTATGGCATGGTCTGTCCCCAAACAGAGGTAAAAGGGAGGGTAGTGTTGGTATAGTTTCCCTTTACAGAGGGAAGTTGAAGTATAGTGAAGACAGCTTGACACTGAATGGAGATACGTAGCACAACACATTCAAGAGGTTTTTACTGGAGAGTTCTGCCTTGAGAGGAAATCTGTGTGGTGCCATTTGGGTTCAAATGAAACCCACAAACCTCTTCATTCTCAGGCAGACCCCTTTCTGCCTTATGAGTGTTGCTGACTCTGGATGCTTAGTAAGAACCAGAGGAAGAGCAATTGCATGACCCAGCTCCAGCATGCCTGGTTGAGCACTGCTGGCAGACAAGCCCAGTAGTCAGGCTCAGTCATGCACAACCCCAGCTGAGACAGTGGCTTTGCTGATGTGCATTCTCATTCATCTTCACTGGATTAAAGCTTGTTCCAATTTGCCTACATGTACTGAAATGATGTCTCTGACTGCAGCACCAGAGCACCCTGTGTGCCATGTTCAGGTCCACACAGGAAACCTGTCCTAGGTTAAGGAACTTGAACTTGCTTGTTTTTAAAGTAAGTGATTCATCCTTTGTTGCTGCAATGAGTTTTATACACAAACACTTATACACAATTATCAGACATATGCATATAGAGACAGTCTTGAAGTAAAAACCCTCTAATTCCCTGAATAAGACTACAGGATATAAAATATTTTCTTCCTGAAGCCTCATTTTCTTGCAAGACTGGAACCTGAGAGCAATTGTTCTTTCCTGCTAAGCATGCTTGTTAGCTACTTCAGTATTAACATTAATTATTCATGATGGTTACTGATAGTTAGGTTATAGTTTTCCTTCAAAGAATATGGTGGACTTGTAGGCATTGTGGAGTTCCCTGATGTTCTCAGGAGCTGCTGCTCTGGGTTCCCTCCTCAATGGCAGGAGCATTGATAGTACAGTGCTAATCACAACCTTTTTAAAAACAAGCAAACAAAAAAAACCCAACCCCCAAACAGTTTCAAAATAAATCCTTGCTTATCATATATGGTGGGTCTGAGGGACCAATGCCCCCAAAGAGAAGTTAGAGTCATACATTCTGGCATGCTTTAGACCCAACTTAGTTGAAAGACATATGCACAATTCTGAGATGCAATTGGCTTACTCTGAAATTGAAGAGATTTGACTCTCTTAGAATCTAGATGTAGTGGAGATATGTGTCTCTAATCTAAAATAAAATATCTGAAACAGCAGCAAGAGGAAGCCAAGAATGAGTCAGGCTATCAAGGCACTCTTCAACTCCCTCTGGTCTTTCCTTTGGAACTGGCATGATTTTCAGCTGATGGCCCTGGAACTTGTTTAATGTGAAATGGAAAATGTTCAAGGAAAATCTTTAGAAAATGGGCCAGAATAGAATTCAAAGAATACTAAGAGGTTAGAGAAAAATGATGAATTTCTTGCATTCCTCACCCTGTACCATTAAACCTGGGAAGGCAGGTCATCTGGCATAGGAAAGCCATATCAGGCCACATGAATATTCATTTTGATAGCATGCTAGTTTATCAAAGTCACCAAAAATCCTTCAGTGTTTGCCTTGATGGTGATGAGGAGGATTTTCAGATCCAGTGACTTCGTTAATAGTGCTGTGTCCCTTCTCTTGGCTCAGTGATGTTTCACTGGCATACAGGCTCACTCAGTTAATGAGATATGACACTTGGCATGCTCCTAATAAGAAGGAGAATTGGGAAGAAATGTATGCATCACTCTGAAATGTTGCTGCAGGCCCCTTTTCTGTACATCTGGTACATATTTCTAACCTTTTGTTTTGAAGAGTAAGGTGCTGGAAATGTGGGAGTCATCATCAGTTAGTTCTTTTCATAAAGGAGAAGATGCTGAAAATCTGTGTAATTACAGGCCTCTTTCAATTTTATTCTCTGCAGTTAAATTATTTCTGTCTTTTTTGTAGTCAAAATGAAGAAGTTTAGTTTACAAATATTTTATTACCATTAGGGTAACTTGATTTCCATTATCATTATTTTCCAGATGTAGAATTATTAAAAGTGACAAATGACTTTGTAGTCAGTTACTCTTTTGAGTAAATGTCATTTTGTGTGGTGGTTTATCTCTACTGCCAACTGTTGATCTAATGAGAGGCAGGAGATTTTATTTGGCTTGGGTTTTGGTTTGTTTTTTTTTCCCCTCCTTTGGCATGCAACAGCTTTGCCTTAGTGACAGGAAACAATTCATTTTCAAGTGAGACATCTGGAAATTTTTCTGTAATGAAAGATTTGGCATTTGGCATGGCAACATCCAGGGATCCTGCAACATGCTTTGACAGTGTTCTTATCTGTATGTTTCTACATCTATGCCAGTCTTTAGTAACAACAGAGAGTTGCAACAGCTTTTCCCACTTTTCTCCTGTAGACCTCTAAGAGAAGGTATGGGAATTTTGGCACTTCACACTTTTGTTAGCTCCTGACTACGCTCAGTCTGTGACCAAGACTCTTACAGCAGTCCTGTCCAGTGAAGAGAACTACAGTGGTTTCTGTTTTAGGTACTGACGTAACATGCTTCCCAAAATCTCCCTGCCACCACTTGTAATCCTTCCCCTGGGGTCTATGCTGGTTGCTACCTCCATGGTGTTTTGGGCAGATATTGATGCTGAATGTGTGCACCAGCTGCTCTCCCTCCCAGGGACAATGGTGGGACTGCTGATGGTGGGTTTGTATGGTGAGGACATGGGTGTAGGTGAGGATGTGGTCTGTCCCTGCTTGTCTTGCCCCGAGGTGACCATGTTGGTGTAAGTCAGCTGGGAGTATCCTGCCATGGCAACAAACATCTCACCCCTTTCTCATGTATCAGCAGTAGAAAAAGTTCTTGGCACTGTTCTTTGTGGCATTTCAGCATTAATATTGTTACTCCATTAACTGAACAACACTAACTGTTATGTGCATCCCTGCTGCAAATGTAGTGGGAACTTGCAGAGTCAGAGCTCAAGAGGGTGAAAAGAAACTGAGTGTTTTTTAATTTTTAACCTTAATTGACACCAAAGTGAAGTTGAACTTGTTGGCTGAGGTTGTTTGTTCATGATGAACATTCTCCTTAGCCCAACTGCTTACACGTGCCGGAGTGTCCCACCTGAAGTCGCTGGGATTGAGCCTAACCCCGGAGTCGCTCGCTGCAGGGTGACGTGACTTAACAGTCCTCACCAGGAAGGTCATGGCACGGGCTTCATGCAGCTGAACTGATGGGACTCGTGTTACAAGCCATACTCGTCACTTAGTTCTTTCTTTCCTATGCAAGTGGAATGATAGCAAAACCCTGAGATAACTGTTGCTCTATCAGTCAATGTCAGATAGCACTTACTCTTTAGGATTATAAGGCCAATATAGATCTGAAATGCCAAAAGCTTCACGTGGGAGAGAAGTGGTAAGACTTTGCTATTTTCTGCTCTGAATAGCTGGCATCAGTTACAAGCCCAGCTGAAGGATGCATTCGTGTTTTGGACAATTTAGAGTTCAGGCTCTTTGATTATTTGTTCCTACAGACAGCTGTGTTTACTCATTTTCCCCCTCTTTAAAACATGAAGTAGAAAGGCTTGGAGACTTTTTTAGTAAAAAACGGTGGCATTAATTTTCTAAAAATGAACTTGCAAAAACATTTGATTCTACTTTTTAAATTTGCATTTCTTTAAAGCATACTGCAAAGGCCAGTGAGTGGCAATGCTGAAAGCAAGTGACTTTTCAGAGGTTTAGTCATTCAGCTTAATCTATTTTAAAATGGTTTCTTTAGTTTGGTCCTATATTTTGAAAAAAAAAAAGTACATGAAAAACATTTGAAAACAATTATTACGTGACAATTATGTAGCTAAAAACAGTGGAGAAAAGAAATCAGAAGGAGACTGAGTGGAAGGAAAATAGCATGGTTTGGTGAAATAGTTCCAGGTATCCTGCTGCCATGGATCAGACTGGAGGCAGTTATGGCTCAGCTGTGGTGGCAAATTGCAGTGAGGAGCTTTGGGGACATGCCAAACCCCTTGCACTTTCCCTGATGTGCAGTTGGCCCTCAGAGAGTATTCACATGGGAACTCTGATTTGGAGACGTTGGAAATGCTGGGCAGGTGCTTTGCATAGAGTGGTGTTAAGGAGGATGGTGGAGGCAACTGGTGCCCCTGCCTGTCTAGGAGCAGCAGGAGCAGTGTTGCCCTGTGATGGACAGTGAGATGGGACAGTGCATCACCAGCCAGAAATGCAGTCCTGTGGTATCTGAATAAGGAGAATCCCAGGTTGGCATAGAGCTCAGATTACCAGGTGAGTCCAGAGCATGGAGGCAGGTCTGAGGTCAAGCCAGGAAGGCCAGTCCCCAGGCTGGGGTCTTGATCAGTGCAGATTGCAGCCCCAGGCGTGGGCTTAGCTGTAATGTGGCTCGGGCAAGGAGCAGTGATAAGGGCTGAGACATTAAATGAATTATCTGAGTGCTATCAGGAGAAACACTTGCATGTGAGGTATTGCTCTTTGAGCCCAGCAAGAGTTGCATGTGGATGTCCTAGTCTGATTGAGGATAATAGTTTGGAAGTTTAGGCCGTTATATTGTCATTCTAGTATTTTTTTTAGTATTTCTTTCAATGAAGCACAATTTTTCTTCCTGCCCTCCTCGGTTATTCTAGTAAAGAAAACACTTTGTAACAAAGGTCAATTCCTTTGCCTCTATCTGCAAGCCAAAATCTAGTTTTCCTCATTTGGGGATGGAAATGTGGCCATTATTGTTTGTTTTATGATGACATTTTTATTCAGTTCCTGGAGTTAGAGATCATCTCTGATTCAGTCTGTGAATCCCTTTGCTATTACAGACATATCCCCAATTTAAATTTACTGGAAGAGCTAAAGAGACTTCTCCCTCCTCTTTTTAGCAGCACATATACTGTGGGCTCCAACATTATACAGTGCAGTTATATGGCTGCACAGCTGGCTGCTAGGGCAAGACTCTGTTCACCCCTCTCTGCATATTGCTTTAGTAGTAGATGGCTCTGATTGAATCCATATGAGGATAATTCTCTGATAACCGGGTCTGGGATACCTGCTGGGAGGAGGATTTGTGAGTCTAGTCTAACCACCTCTGCCCCATCCTTTCTTGACCCTGTGAACACCACTGCTGGATGTGTTCCCACGGAGCTCAGGAGGTATCATGAGTGATCATGCTTTTGCAAGAGCTCGGCTTCGGAGCTGGTTAATTGCATGGTGTTTAAGGCTTAAAAATTTGGCAGTATGTTGGTTTTGGTTTGGTTGTTTGTTTTTTTTTTCTGCTGCCAAACAGTTGTTCACAAATGTTTCCATTATTTAGCCATCTGTAATGCATGCCTATCAAAGGAAAAGCAGTCCTATTAATAATTACTGTCAGCCGTGTGCAGTGATGCAGTCACTTTACAGCATTCACTCTTGGTGTAATTCCAGTCAAATGTTGTATTTCAAATGTCAGCTTGATGCTCCTGTTATAAAGACGAATGCTTTATTACAGGAAAATAAAATTTGCTTGTAATCCAGGTCTATCGTCTGAGGTAGTGCAGGATGGCCAGGATTTTAAATTCTGTTTTAGTGTTTGCTAGACTTACTTTTTTTATTTACTTTTTTTTTTTGAATTCCCTGCAGAGGCTAGAGTGGTTTCTCCATTTGTGGGACTAGCCCAGCCACATGATTTGAAAGCTACCTGAGTAAAGATACGGTTTAGCTATCAGATAACTTACCATGGGAGAAAAGAAGAGCCAGCTGCTTCTCATTGTCCTGTTAGACAAAGGTGATGAAAGCATGAGATCTAATGTGGCCTTTTTCCTGCCTGTTCATGGTCTCATGGGGAGCTGGCTGCCAGGATGCCAGGTCCTTCGGACAAACATGCACACTTGGTGACATGTCTGTGCAAGTCTCTAACCTCTGGCAGTGTACTGATCCTTTCCTGGATCTTGGCAACTTTGCTGTTGCATGGGGCAATGGGGATTTTTCTTGATAGCTCTCTTGTTGCTGTGACACAGGGCAATGGGGAGTTGGGATATTCCTGGCTGGAGAAGCATCCCTTACCCTGTCATCCTCCAGGATTTCTGCCCTGCGAGATGTGGCCATTTTTCTGCCTTCCCCAGGCAGCTGGTGCTTGTGCCTGCCCTGGGCAGTGAGGGAATGGGATGTGGAACCTAGGGCAGCCTCCTAGGTGGGGGACAGGGCAGGGGACTGCTGGTGCCATCCTGATGTGGCTGGTAGGGAGATACAGGTTAGAGAGTTGTTCCTGAAAGCCTGGCAACACTGAGCCCAGGAGAAACTTGTATTTTAAGGGGAGAGATGTTAAAATTTTATACATGGCTTTGCATTACATCTGACCCCCAAGGATAGATGTTACAAGCTGAGGGATGGAAACCTGCTAGGAAAAGATTAAGCACAATTTTCTGCATGCCAGAGGGGGCCTGTTTGTGAGTTGGGATTAACTTGTTCAAATTTCTAAGCCACTTGTCCTGTGTTTGTGTTTCCTGGGTTGCATAATTAATGGCATTTTTGGAGTAGCATCTGCTGACACCCGCACTGTCGATACAGGCAGACATAAGGACTGGCGTGTGCTAGCATCATGTTGTTCCCAGCTCAGATACGCGAATGCCAGAAAGTGTTGCTATGATGACTCTTATTTAGCTCTCTTGTGAATAATGTTGGCCATAGAAGTTCACCAGTGCTCTTGGTTCTAAGGCTGAGTAGTGGTAAAGCCTACTGATGTTAAAACTTAGCTATAGCCATGTCTGCAAGAACAGTTTATTATATCTTATACTTTATTCAGGCTGAGTAATTCTGAATGTTTTTTGCAGTGACAGGAATGTAATTTTTATGTTTGGTATCTGTAATGGTTTGAAAAGCAAAACAACGAGGGACTCGAGTCAGAAATACAAAACAAGAGAAAATTCAATGGTACAAAG
>JANHFX010004734.1:51686-123513 GCA_027560015.1 Chloroceryle amazona | reverse complement strand
GGGGGGGGAAAGGGGGGGTAGGTGTGTGTGTGTGGGGGTGCTTCCGGGGTAAGACCACTTGTGTCTTGCAGTTCAGTTGCAAGTATTTTTTTTTTCCCTGATACTTAAATGCTGTGGAGGTGTTACATGGAGGAAGAGTTAATGCTAAGTGATGCTAGTGCTGATCTTTCCTTATACAAACTTATTTAAGAAGTTTTAGTGTAGATTTTGATGTCTGCAATGCTTGTTTAAACTCCAATATACCTGTAGCTTTTTCCATTTTTGAAGCTAAACCAGATATACTCTTTCTTGCTTTTATTTCTCTCATGAATATTTGTGAAATGTTGACATCAGCGTTGTGGTTTTGGGTAATATTGTCAAACGGAGATACTAAAAATTCATGAGCCAGACCTTCCTAAGCCCACTGAGACTTGCTTAAAAATTGTAATGTATTTGTTTTTTATTTCTGTTTTCCAAACTTTTGGGACACATTTATCTCAGGTTTTCTGGCCTTTTCATTATCACTGAAACACTAAGTTGTTTTGTTTTTTCTTAATTGATACATGTGTCACCAGTGCTCAATGCTTTCAGCTGAAGGTTCAAGTTAACAATAAGGAAAAGTTCAGTGGCTGGCAATGGTGAGCAGACAGGTGGAGATGCTTAGGCTCATGGGAGTGTGCAGGACAGGATGACTTGGCTTAGCACTGCTGAGGCCCCAGGATGGCAACTCATTGTCTCAGTGAAGGTTTTCTGCTGAATTCAGTAATCTAATATTTCATTTGTGGTGTATGGAGCGTTGTCTTCCAGCCAGCATTTAGGGCTGTGTGTTAATTTAAATGAATGTATGGCTGCCTGGGATGTGGAATCTCATGAGGCATGGCTTTTCCCAAATAAGAAGTCCCCAGGAGAGATAGGCTGGACAGGAAGTAAGACAGAGGCTTTCAGGGAAAGGTAGCAGATATTTTAAATCATTCCCATACCTTTTGTATTCTCATTTAGAAGACACCCTGGAAAGCATGCCATGAGACAGCTGTACTGGGCTCCTCTAAAACTGAGCTGAAGTGCCACTGCTGACAGAAGAGGAGAAAAAATCTCCTCCCTGTACAGGGTAATTCCTATATTACACCTGGCACCATCTCCCTTTTTCCCAGGCCTGACCCCATGACTAGAGAGGGCTCCACACAAGTGAAAGGAAAATACCCTGGTGAGGGTAATGATGGCCCAGGATTCAGGGCACTGGGATGCAAATCTCTGCCACAGCCATCCCTCGATTCCAGGGCTTGTCAGACCCCTGAGTGTGTAGATACATACAGGTGTGTATGTGTATTAATAAGTATGTGTATTTATATGTGTACATTTTATCTCAAATGTGTTTGTTTTCAAAACCTCACTTGTGAGTGTCTGAACACTGGCTACAGGAGAAGCTGGACTTCATACTCCCAGCAGCTGCAGCTGTCTCTCAGTGCCCAGCTCTCCTGCCACTATTCCCAGGCTGCTGTGGTGGCTGTCCCTCCTAAAGGCACATACTTTTGGAAGCTGGCTGATAAAAACACGCACGCTGAGCTCCCATGCAAACTAATTCCATGGTATGATGAGGCTATTATATATATGAATAGACCTTTAAGGGATGTGTGAACTAAACCTTTTTTGATCTCCAATCTCTTCTGAACACTTCATGCTGTTGCCTCTGTCTCGTCACTCAAATTCTGCTATTTTTTTTTTTCACCTGCCATGTGCATGGCATATTTGAAAGAAAAAAAGAAAAAAAAAAAAGTTCTGAGGACCGGACAGATTACTGATGGGGAGAGAGAGATGGAGGAAGGGGCTGTTGTGAAAGGCACACACATGAGTGTGAGGTAATGATTTTATAGCAGGTCATATAGTACCCAATTTTTCACATACTGCTCCAGATGTTGGAGACAAGTGGAACTATAAGACTCTGAGTGTTGTTGAAGAAAAAGTATGATCAAGCCACACTCTGAAAACTGAAGGCAAATTAAAAAGAGATTCCCATAGGTATTAAGTGAGGAAGTGAGCAAATACCAAACTTATAATTGCTTTCTGTTGGTGTTTGGTTTGGTTTTGCTTGTTTGTTTTGTTTGTTTGTGGTTGTTTGTTTGCTGTGGGTTTTTGGTGGTTGTTTTGTTTTGGTTGGGGTTTTTTTGTTTCTAATTCTTCCATGCAAGTGAGGATAGTAAGAACTACAACTCCCCCTGGCTCAGTAATAAAATGATATTTTCATCTTGCATGTGACTGTAGGCAGAAATAAGAATCTACCTAAGGGGGGGGCTTGGTAGAACCAAGACCTCTGAAATTACTTTGTTGGTCTCTCATCCCCTTTTTCCTCTGAATAGGATGGCACTGTGTCCTGCAACGTGTACAGACTGTAAAGCTTTGGGACTCCCCTTTGTCTCAGAATAATTTGCAATCCATTTTTCAGTAGCTCTGGAAAAATGTCATGACATTACAGGAGGATACCCTTTGGATGAACTGTAGGGAGGGCATCTGACTCTGGGTTATGATATTTTTAATGTAGAGCAAGAATTAGGTTAGGCACCAAAAACTGCCTATAATAAACAATTGCTATTGTCTCCCTTTGATATTTTGTTATAAATAAGCTGTTGTATAAAATGCAGTGTTGCAGCCATCCCCTTTGTACGGTAGAGCAGGTAAACTTGATAGTACTGAGGAGAAATTGCAAAAAAGCTTTATAAAAGCACTTCTGGTTTTGCACTATAAAGAGCAATAGGGATGTGAGCATGTGAACTACTGAAGCCTGGTTCCCTATGGGCATGCCTCTCGTGGCTGACAGACTTCTTAATTGAATTTTATTCTAAAGCAGTAGTATGAGGTCACCCCTTTCAGACACCAGAGTGTCTACTCAGGAGAACACTGTGAGGAGAAATGTTCAGATGAGTAGGTGCCCATTTGGGAGCAAGATTGGGGCTTCACAGCAGGTTTTCTGGTGCTCAATAAAGAACAAATTTTGGCTGAATGTGTTTTCAGAGCTTGGGCATCTGCGGTAGTTCTCTTCATGGATTCCCCACCTCAGCCTGCCACAAGTCATGTCTCTCCCTCACTTTCACAATATTCTAAGGCACAGAGTATCTCTGGGGTTTTCACCCATCATGAGTTCAGTAGGCATCAATCCCTAGCATCAGAAATATTCATAATGGGACACTGAATTCATATGCTAAAAGCTAGCTAAAAGCCAGGGAAGTTTTAGAGGCTTGTTGCTGCTTTGTGTTGTTTGTCCATCCTGTGGCCAGAAGACAGTGATAGTAGCAAAAGCCTCAAAGCTGAGCAGTGAAGTATTCAGCACTGGGGAACAGCATAAAGATGGTAACTTTTAAAATCATAAGTATTGTTTTCTCCCATCACATTCTGGAATTACTCGTGGCTGGTGTGTGCAACCTGTAGCAGTGTGGGGGATGCTCAGGAGGCCACCAGGCTACAGTCAGACAGAAGGCGTGGGGATCGTACACCAGGCACCAGAGAGCCCAAGCCATTTCTGTGACACAGTTGCCATGTTGGAAAGCTATGAGCAAAAGAAGCTGCTGGCAAGTGCACTGGGCTTGAGCTGCTCGAGAAGGCAGAGCAGTCCCATTTGGTCTCTGCAAAATTACATTTTGGAAGCATTTTCTGGCCATTTGGGTCTCTGCTCTCGCCTTGGCCATTAAATACTGCCACTGAGGGTGGCTGCAAAATACTTCAGCCACAGGCAGGAGATTTAAAGGGGGGAGCAGGGACCTTAACTCAAACTTCCTTGCTCCTGTCAGCTTGCAACGCTGCTTGTAAGGTTGACATAAAAATAACTTACATACTTTATTATTCACAATAGTGTTCAGTTTAATGTAGAATGACCAGATGCCCTAGCATGACTCTAATAGTCTTTAGCCTTAATTAAATGTCCTCTATGTGTCTGTTTTTTCTTGCTGGTTTTTGAAGTCCCAGGAATTCAATACAGTTTTCATTTTCCTGTTATTAGCAAGCATTGTTTCATATTTGGCTTTACAGTTTTATTATACAGTCAGCTGTAGAGCTTAAAATTGCATTATAAGGCTCCCTCGAATACCCTGGATTTCAATATACGCTCCCTTCTGTAGCACTGTGTTTCTGAAGCTTGTGCTATTACACAGTGATAATGCACAATTTTATATTTTACAATCATCAACTGTAAAAATAAGACAGTAAAAGTTTGTAATTTACAAGTCTATAAATGACATCTGCAGATCTTATGGGTTTAAAGATGTATTGATTCAGTTTCACATATATATCAGTCTGAGACAGAACCTATTAGGTTCTGCATATATGCAGCATATTGCTTCCATTTACACTCGATGCTGTCATGTTTTTGAGGGAAAACATAAAAAAGAAGGGGAGGGGGGAATAGGAGTATGGACTCTGATAACTACACCAGATGTTTTCTAAATATGCTAAGTCATAGGGGTTCAACAGACATGAAATGGCAGCAGAAACAGGCCCAAATCTTGCAAGTACATATGGATGTGCTTTAAATTTACACATCTGAATAGTTGTGTGGATTTTAACGGAAGTGGTCATGGATGTCATGCTAAGGATGTGCATGAGAGGGTGAAGGACTGGATGATAAAGAATGGTTTATCTTCAAGCCAGTAATTAATTGCATGTGTATGTGGGCAACCATGAGTTGGTCCGGGAATTACTTGCAAGACCATTGAGCAGTATTGCAAAATCAAGAGTGTGATTGGAAGAATTTACACAGAATTGCACAGAGAATTATCATAGAGGCTGGAATAGACCTTTGAGATCATCAAATCCACCCTAAGACCTGACACCACACCACCTAGCTAGAGCATGTCACTAAGTGCCTCATCCAATCTTTCCTTAAACACCACAAGGGATGGCAATGAGCAGGCTACCCTCAAAAACTTTGCTTTTAACCAGCTGGGGAGTGGATAGAAAGTGGGCAGAAAGAAAAATATATCAGAGCCCGTGCCTGCCAACACATGTAGCTGATCCTTCATCTAGATTCAGTTGTGCCATTGGAGGTTATTACTCCCATGCAGTTAACCAAATTCACTTGTTTACACAGTTCATATCGAGCCAGCTGGTGTTGGCACAGCACACAGGGAGGACCTGGACTGTCCAGACAGTGGCGTGGGCTGGTCTCCCTTGTGGGATGTGTTGAGGTTGAGCTTGGGTGAGAATGGCAGCCCCAATCCAGTGATGTATGAGGGGGCAATGCTGCAGGCAGATGACGGGTGCCCCTGCTCACCCCAGGGCTGCACCTACCATAAAAATAGGTGAGAAAGTTTTTCATGCAGTGATGTTTTCAGAAAGGTGGTCTCAAGGCAGCTACTTAGCAGTAGCTTGCAGGAGATGACATGGTCTTCATCTCACAGAAATGGACTCTCTGAGGAGGAGGAAGGGAGGTGTCATGTGGTGTAGCTACCACAGTGCCTAACTGCTGAATCCTGATGAGTACAGCACCCTTTTGAAGATAATAACATATGTGAGGTGTAACTGTGAGCTTCCACACTCAAGAAAACTGAAGATTTTTAATATTTCTTCAATCACGAAAGCAAGGACAAAGAGGAAAATACGATGGGAGAGACAATTGACTGTTGCAGGTGAAAAAGATTGACAATATCATTTATTCAGATAATTATTACAATAGATACATTGTAATTTGAAAGAAAACAGCAACAAAATAAACCCAAAACAAACAACAACAACAGCAACAAAACACAAATAAACAAAACCAAACCAACCAAAAAAGCCCCACACCCCCTCTTGTTTTAAACAAGAGGAGAGGTGAAGATGCTTTCAGAAAGGTGAATCTTGGTGTACAACAGAAAACACTGCTGTACTGGTGCAAGTGTTTTTGGAGAAAGAGGCAGGGAAGTCTTGGGGTGTAAAATCAATGAAGAATTGTGATTTCACTCCGATTGTTTTACACTCAGTCTTAAGAGCCCATTCCCAGTCTGAAAAAAGGTCTGATATCTGATCAGCAAAGGAGAATATTATTGATTTTCAAACATTCTCTGAAGAAATACCTTTTTCCAAATACTTATGGTAGTTCATATAAAAATATTCTGGACAGAGTAAGCGTGCACTCATTTGATTAAAAAGGCATCAATTTTTCATTATTCCAGTTTTAGAAATCACCATATTTCTACTATTAAGTATCTCTGTATACCAGTACAGTGTAATTGATTGGACACGTGTTCATCTACGCCAGAGCAGTTCATTGCAAACCTATTTATTGTCCTGCAAAGTAACTGCATTGTAACATATTTTTTTCCCTCCTGCGCTCTCCCAGGCTGTGGGACATAGTGGTGTTCAAAGAATGGACCCATTTATTTAACTGAATAGGTGCTTGCAACTAAATGTATGGCATCATTATCATTAGTTTCAGTTCCATCAACAGGGTGTCATTATCACATTTAACTTAATTAGTATGGAAGCTCTCTTAAAAGAATGCCTCATGAAGAGGGATGTAGTAAAAATGTATTCTTGACTTCTAATAAATAAACCAATAGGCTAATGCACAGTGAAGAATTTATACAATAGCTGCTGGAGTGGAAGGCAGGCAAAGTAAAGTGTTCACGTTTAGGGCAAGGAGCTGGCAGGAGAGTGGCAAAGACAAGCTCACCTAGTAGCTGCTTATCATGAATGTATTATGGCATGACATTATCTTCTCAGGTGTGCTCTAGAGGAGGGGTGTAGCTTGAGGAGGGTTGTAACTCCAGGAGGATGAGCAGCCCAGGTGGTCATTGGTGCAGCTATGAAATTCGTGTGCCTTTTCTTGTGAGCACACTTGTCCTATTGCACTTTTCAGAGTGGTAAGGCAGTAGTCATTTCTGAATTGCTGCAGCATGTGCAGAGGAGTTACTTGCACTGTTTACTCTTAGTGGGTTTTTGTAATCGAGCAATTCATCTACAGCTATGGAAAATGTGAAATGTTCCATTTCAGCATACTGGCCTTCCTGGTCGACCTATATACCCTCCTCCCTTCCCTGCTCCACTCCTGAGACCGTGTCTCAGAGCTCTGTCAGGAGTTACTGCTGTGCGGCTTGTGACATACTTTGGATGGGCTTTTCTCCTTTGTAAGTATACACAGATGAGCTGTCTAATGAGCAATTAAAGAGATAGCTGAAGACCTTACCCAGCTGAACAGGCATGCATCCCCTTTCACCCAGTATCCTCTTTTCTTACTCAGAGACAATAGAGAGCCTTTGAATTTTTCTTTGCATTTTTCCAAAATGCTGCATTTGAATACCAGCCTCGTCTGCTCCGAGTTAGGCACAGACACCCAAAAATGCTCAAAACAAACAGAGCAGCTCTGTTTGTTAGCTTGCTTTTCAAAGGACAGGAAGATAGTATGGTCATGTTCTGGGTGAGTAATAATTTGTGTGGCTGTTTGGCTTTTCCTCCATAATAATCTATTGATTGGGTTTTGCAGAGATGTCAGGGAATTTACCTTCCTGGAACTTGCAAAGCAATGAGTAGATGGAAAGGCTGGGTCTAAGCACAACACTAATTAGACTCCAGGGAGTGAACAGACCAGGGAGAAGCAGGGAAAAAGGTTACAAGTGTCACAAATGTGGGAAAAGATTCAACTGGATTTTGTATGAGAATGGGTCTGTAGTAATCCTGGCTTTGTTAATTCGGCCTCTTAACTGCCTTCTGTTGTTTGGGTGTTTACAGTTCAGTCGAGTTCCCATTTTCCATGTTTTCCTTGTAATAGGCTGCTCCAGAATTGTCTTGTTTGGTTTGTTGTGGTGGTTGGTTTGTTTGTTTGATTTTTTTTTTTGTGGTGTGGTGGTGGTGTTTTTTGTTTATTTTTTATTTTGGGGGGGGGGTGTGTGTTTGTTTTTTTCTCTTTCTTTTTTTTTCACCTCTTTTTTTTTTTGGTTATTCAGTCAGAGATCATCTAATCAAGAAAATCCTAAAGAAAACAAGTAAGAGAGCCATGATAAAAATATGTAAGCTGACATTTCTGACAATGAAGGTAATGGAAAAAAAAATTCCCTGCAGGCCTTCTTAGCTATTGACCCCCCTCAAATTTGCTCTTCCCTCATTTTGTTGAATATCAATATTTAAACCTCTTCCAAAGAGGCCTTGAAATCACTTCAAAAGAATAAGAAAATTGCAGTCTACTTTTCTTCCAGCAGAGGCAGTTTTGTAGTATGCATTTGATCACGGGGCTCAAATGAAGTGTAGCAGGACTGATGTGGAGAGCTGCTGCTGCTGGCTCCTCATGGTGGGATCCAGCCCTTAGTGCTCAGTTTGGATACATACCTGGGCACCTGCATCAGTAGTGAGGACAGAATGGCTACAGATGCACCTTGAGAGAGGGCAGGAACTCCAGGAATGACAACTCAGTCTGCTAGCTAGGATATGTTGAAGGTTATCTGAGGGAGGTGAGCTCAGAGATAACTGAAGCTGGAGGAAAAGTAATTAAAATTAATCTGGATCCACTAAAGATTTTTTTTCCCACAGTGTATTTCACATCTTCCAGATGGTTAAAGATAACTTGTCTGCTTTCACAACAGCAGAAGGTCCAGGATTCACTGGATTTAACAGCAAACCTATAAGCAAGCACAGGACAGAGTTCATGTCTGATTGAGTGTAATGGGTAATATGTCAGAATACTTCTGCTTGAGATTGCAAGAAGCTGGGAGAAAAATTGGGCACACTAGGACAAACTATTGCTAGAGTAAAAGTCCAATAAGAAGTAGAAGGAATAGTTTCAAAACCACTTGAAACTAACTGTCTTAATCTTTTACGACAGGGGAAAATGCATTGGAAGGTGGTGAACTTTTCTTTCTCATTTTGATCAGTAATAACAAGAGGGAACATTTGTACTTTGTCATCCTCACATCTGGTTAAACTGACAACCCCTAAGACAACTCTTTTTTACTGTTAAATTGTATTTTACAGATCCCACGTTCATGGAAAACAAGCTGTCAAAATAAGTATTGAACAAAAGAACAGCTCCTTAGGTAAACTGGACTTGAACCCTTGGCATAGAAAAAATAGGTACAGCTGAAGTACTTGAGATAGTAAGCTCCTGAGGAGCCACAGGTGCACTACAGAAGAATGACAAATATCTGAGAAACTTCAACAGTTTCTGAAAGAGTCTGAGGCTAAGCTGCCTTCACCACAGGTAAATGGCCATGACTCAGTGAGATCAGGATGGATTTACTTTATTGAGACTGATCCTGAATTCTTAATCCTAAATTGTTTGCCCAAAGCTGCTACATCCTCTGAAATCAGGTGGAGATAGGTTAAACTAAATAAGGTGCATGCTGTTTCTGATGTGAAAATTAATGAAATTATTTTGAACACAACATGAGCAAGTCCCAGTGTTTGGGGTTTTTTTCTGATTAATTTTAGTACCTTAGGAATCACAAATGAACGTGCAGTCAGAAAGCCAGGGGAATAAATAGTGACTATGTTTTTTGGCTTCTATCTAAATGCACTAACTGGAACTTGATTTGAAGTAGGCATTTTGTCCATTGTACAGCACTACACCACAATCCATGGAGTTTACAGGTGCTAAATAAGCCGTGGTAAGATACCACCTTGTTTCTTAATTTTGAAAGCAGCATGTTGAAATTGGTGAGGAGAAACAGCTTGTTTCAAAATTGTGTGAGAGAGGGTTGCAGACTTCAAAGAGATTATCTTTCCCTATCCTCTGGATTCCTGGCAGATCTCAGTTAATCTGCCTCTTGGGTTTGCTGCTCCAAGAATGAGAACCAGCCCGTGTGCTAGCTCTCAGTCACTCCTGCAAGCAGGCTGCTGGCTAGAGAGTAGCTCTCTGTGCATGTGTTCAGTGTAAACTGAGATTAGACAGGAATGGTGGGTCTTGTCAGATCCTGTGGTGCTCCCTTACGGAAAGTGACCGCTTCTTGTCTTTATACATAACTGTCTGTTGATCCAAATGTGAGTCTTATAGTGGAGCATCCGCATTCTCCAACTCTGCTGCTTATATCTATGATGCACTGCAAGGCACCTCACTATGCTTAGAACAGTAAATAACTGCAGAGGGTTGCAATTTGGTGTTTAATGTTGATTTCTCTCTTTATTCCTGCAAAAGCTAAGGGCTCCTCTGGCTCTTCTTACTATGAAAAAAAAATGAAACAAAGAAATTTCTTTATTTGGTGAAAGAATTAACAGCCATTTTTCCTTTCCACCATGCAAAGCTCCATGCATCCTACCTCTCTCTTTCTCGCTGACAAGAGAGAAAATGTCTTTTGTCTCTACAGCCTAATAGGAAGGCTTCCTCAACTATATTTATACTGAAGTGGGCAATTGCTGCACCAGTCAGTTTTATAGCAACAGCAAGTGCTACATCAACCAAAATTATGCAAACTGTATTTGACATCCACAGCTTCATTGCTACTGAAATAACAAAATATCTAAGCTAAATCCATAATATGTCCATTTTACAAATGTACAATAGTCTAACAATTTAATAATAAGTCAAGGTCTTGCACATGTTGGGGAGTGGGTCTTAAACTATAATCAATTTCAGTAACTAATTTAGTCAAGGAAACATACGCGCCCTAAGGGAAAATGTATTAGCAGATTAATTCATTGTGATGAAGTAATCTTCCTTATGAAAAGGAAAATTAAAATGAGCATGATGTTATTCCTTTTGTATGTGTTATCTTTCCTGTATTTATATTTAGGCTTGTAGAATGCATGCAGATTATGGAGAAAAGTATATGTGGCAGCAGTGTGCAAAGTGGCTGCTCACCCAGCATTGTTGAGAGGCTCATCCTCTCAGGCAAAGATGTATGGTAGGTTTCATAACGTGCCTTGTGACCCGAAGAACCTGCTCAACAGCTAAACGTTTTGCAAGAGAAATCTCCAAATTGAGCTCTTCCAGTAAGACCCCCACAAGCAACTTCCAGGCTCTCGGGTCTGATGACTGTCTGTGGTACAGAGGAGAGCTCACATGCAAATGTCTGAGAGCTTTATAGAGCAACATCTACATTCTGAGATGACTCCAGAGGTGAATAGAGAGCTAATGAAGATTTTGGAGGACTAATGCAGTGTGCTCTCCATAGCTTCTGCTTCCCAAGAGGGAAGTGCATGCTGCACCTGCCTGAGCCTCAGAGCTGTCAGTGAGTGTCACTGCACGTGAGCTGTATTACAGCCCAACTCCTGATGGCATTGCTGAATATCTACCAGCGTGCAAAGCTCTGCTAAGCATAAAGAGGTTTCCTCTGGCCACCCATCCCAATGCTATACTGGAGAATTGAGGTGATATAAATAGGCAAAGATGCTGGTGGAGGCCCTTCCAGCCAACTCAGTAGATAGTACTTTGAAAATGTACTAAAGATATGGTCATGGTATAAGGCTTCTTTTCTGCAAGTTCCCTTTGTTCCTCTTGCAGCACCCTGGTGAAACATGAGCTGTTTCTATACAGTGAAAAACATCTTGCTTTAGCTAAAAGAACCTTTACCTTGTGTTTATTTTTCAAGGGATAAAAAAAGCATTCCTTGCCAGGAATGAATTACTGGCTACCTCAGGAACATATGGACACTTCTTATGACTCTATTTGTTATTAATTTTTATGGAGTGACGAAGAGGTGAATTGCTTTAGAAGCATAATAAAGCCTTGCCCAACAAACCTTAATTCTGGTCAGCTCTGCTACAGACTAATACATAGCCAATTTTAGGAGCAAATGTCTTTTAAACATAGAAGGGCAATAATCACCCATTTTATTGAGCTTCCAGACATTAATCTTCTTGTCTGTAGATACAGCGTTCCTTGGAGCAAGGAGTTCTAGTGACCTACTGTAGGTCAAGAATTACATTTTTATATATAGCTGTGAAATTTAGCAGGGTACTGTCCCAGGAAATACTGTTGTTGTTCATGGTTTTGAACAGGTAATCAGGTGTGTGCAAAATACATAATATAGTAGAATATACAGAACATTTGTGGAAGCCTTGATCCAAAGGTGAAATATTCATGTCTTTCAGTTTGTCCTTGAGTTCTCTTCTGTGCAAAGTTGTTTGCAATGGAATTATTCAATGACAGTGAGCAAGGACTGTTCCTCATCTGACTTGAGCTTCAATTTGTAACCTTACTGGAAAATGGGTTAAGCAGGTCATGGTACTGAATGTATCCCAGTTGCTACCACACTCTAAATCAGAAGGTACTATCCCTTAATAGTAGGGGAAAGTGATGACAGCTTTTGACATAATGCAGTGGAGTTGATTACTAAGTGTTTGTGGTACTGGTTGATAGCTATGGAGGCCTGGTGTATTTCCTAGTATGTGCTGGCTTTTCTAGCCATATATCTGCAAAACTGCTGATTAACCTTACTTTGCTAAGCAAGAAATGTCCTTAATGCACCTGGCTGAGAACAGCTTGTTGATGCTATTAAGGTACAGGAGAGATGGTTAAGAGGACGTGGTAGAGATGGAGGATCTTCTGCAAAAAAGTCACTGCCAGAACTCACCAAGCTGCGAGAGAAAAACTAGCTGAACATCATTCTCGTTACAGTTGGAGCTGAGAAAACAGGACACACCCCACATATTTACACAGAGCAGGCTGGGCCAGTGCTGGCTCGCAGGGAATGCAAACCTTGTGCTGTAAGGCAGGAAGAGGTTTTTCTGGTGTGGCCAAAGTGATTGCAGGTGTACTGATGAAGGGTGGGATTTGGTGCCACCTTAGCTGAGACACCACCCTTTAAGTGGAAGGTGCAGTGCTGAGCGAACACAGGTATTGCTTGAAGCCAGCAGCAGGCACTGCCTCATGCTGCAGGTGAGGCTGGGAGCTGCACCTCTGGGCTCAGCTCTGCAGGATGTGATGGTGACCAGTGGGAAAGCTGAGGTACCCATTCAGTCATCCCTGACATGGGTTTTCTTAGCCCTGGTGCTGCTGTTCCTCACTGTGTACTGAAGTTTTGGACCATGGGTTGGGGCTTTGTGTTTTCCTTCTGCTTTTCCCTTGCTTCTGTCCCCTTGATACATTTTCTTAACCCAGACAGACTTGGCCCATCCCTCTGCCTCTTCTTGGGCAACTTCTTCCCCAGATGAGAGGAGATAGGCTCTGGAGTTTCAGACAGTTCAGCTGCACTTTAACATGTCTCTTACCTGTGCAGGGACAAGGTGATGGCATCTTACAGCATGGTGACTTTTGGTGCCTGGCTCCTTAGGGTCTTCATATGACATAGTCTGTCTAATTAGCAAGCTATTTCTCTATCCTTTGTGGCCATAGCAAAAAGAGGAAAAGGTGGCAATTCAGTCCTGACTGTTGTCATGGCTCCTGCAATGCTCTTGATGCCATGCAGGAAAAAATGGAGACATGACTGTCCTTGGTAGCCTGAGATAGAGGTGATCTCTGCCCCTTTTTCAGCTTGCAGCAGCCTGGCATCGTGTTTACAAGATGATTTGTTAATTTGATGGTGGGCCTCTTTTTTTTTTTTTTCCTGTCCTGTCAGGGATATTTTTTAGAAGGATGTAGATGGACAAAATACTCGTCTTTCTCTGAAGGATATGTCTCATCTCACCACAGAGTAAGGGAATATGGCTTGTGATCCACAAAGGGTCTTGCACTGAGCAGGAGCACAATCTAACAGCAAGGTGCTTTTGTACTTCACACAATGACTGTAGCTGAAAATATTCACCAGAACACTGGTCCAGTAGAAAGCATATTAACCCCAACAGGTCACTGTGCTCTGACTTAGTATTACACTCACCTGCTTTGCGAATAACTCTATTCCCTTGCACCCTGAGGAAAGTTAAGGCAACCTGTAAAAAGCAGCAAGCAATCAAAGCACCCATGCTTTACTATGAAGTGAGAAAAAATACCCTCTCTAATGTTGCCTCTGCTCTTATAAGATTGACGGTAACTTTTCTGTTCTGTATAACTTTGTCCTACTTCCATCAGGACATCAGCCCTCACCCCCTGCTATCAGTGAGTTTTTATGTGGAGCACAAAGCAGTGTAGCTCCTTTTGTTTTTGTATCAAGAGTGCTCTTGCTGTAAACCGAAGCAGTGAACTAACAGGATTTAATTGACTAGTGTTGGAATTTCGAGGCAGACCCCCTGGGGCACACCAGCTCTGCTCCCGATGGCAGCATTTTTTTTCCCCTTGATTTTAAGTGTGAGAGGGTGGCCCAGCATGTAGGATATTGGAACAGAATTGACAGAGTTAATTTACACACTGGTGAGTCTTGATCCCTTTCAAGCAAAGGGGTAAAATCATCATGAGGCAATGGATGCATATATGGGGGCAGGGGGAGATTTATACTCTTCCAGCCTGCAGTATCCCAGGAGACTTTCAAGTAAACATATAGGCTTCAGGTCCTTATTAGGAAGTTCTAGGCTGATAAAAACACTTGATATGTTAAATTTCTTTAAGAAAGGTAAAACTTTCTTCTTGTCTGTGCTTGTACAAACCTAGAGTATCTCCTGCAGCTGGGAAGGATTTACCCTTGTGTTACAATTCAGACTGAAAACTGATATAAGAATCTCTACCTTAGGGAAGAAATGAAAGATTGAGACAAAACCGCTGTGTTGAAGTACTGGGAGGGGTGCAGGTATTTCCAAAGTAATTTCTTATGCTTTGTTACTGGATACTGTGGAAGGTGGGAAATATCTGTGCCAGGTTTTACATGCCATATGATGATCCTGTAGCATTTTGGCAGTGGTTTAGCTGGCCCTGCTTTAGCAGTGGCTTGAGGATTTTTTTGTGATACCAGGCTTGCTACAGGTGGCCTGAAGTCTCCACCATGATGTCCATCATCCCACCTTCTCTGCTCTGCCCTGTGTCAGGGTGCAGTCGAGAAGTCCTGTGAGTTTCCTGAAGGTTAATGTGTGCTGCTTCAAATCTCTGTCCAGAACTTTGACCTGAGATGTATTTTCTCCCCGTGTTTTGAGCAGGTTGTATCTGCATCCTCCGGCAGTGGTGAGAACACAGCAGACTACATCACCCACAGCACAGATCTCTGTCCAATTCTGAGAGAAAAGCAAGTGAGAAGTGCAGGGAAAAGAGAATAAATGAAGAAATTAGTCACCCTGAGACAAATGTGATATGATGGGCAAGATTAACTTACATAAAGGGATTGACTAAGGTAATAGAAGCATAAGCCAAGCAAGATGTTTTTAATGTGGTGCACAAACCCATTAATCAGACTAAAATGTTGTTTCCCTAACATTCTGTGCCCTACACAGTACACAAGGTCTATAAATCTGTCTGATCTATAGGGATAATTTGTGGGTCAGTATAAGCAGAGAACGCAACATCAAATAGAAGAAAGCAACTGCCAGTAAAATCCGTGATTTAGTAGTACTGAAAAAAATCCACACAGAGACTGCTGGGAATAACAGCTCTGAAATGCTTGCACAGTGGCCCTCTTTTTGAGGCATCCAGTTATAAAATATGTTTCCTTATCAAAGCCTTATAGCTGATCAGCTTTGATAGTACGGATTGCAAGTTATTGTCAGTTTCTTGAGCTTGCTTCTTTTTGTTAGTTATGGAAGACCCTGAGTTAGAGGATAATGAAATGAAAGGACCATTTCAAGGAATTATTTGGATATGTAGTCCTGATAAATATGATTTTGATTTAAAGCACTGAAATAATAGAAGTTGAGAAAATAAATCATAGGGGATGTCTTTCATGTGAACTTATCTTCTGTAATTAGCAAACTAAGTCATATATATAATGTAAAATATTGTCTGGGTTTTCTTTTTTTTAAATGATAATTTCTGAAAGTTCATTATGCTGCACTTTTTGTGTATGTCTTTTCATGGCTACATCAGTGGCAGGGTTTTACAAAAAGACAACAGAGTGAATTATGGAACAACATTAATGCTTTGAATTAAGCTGGATTTTTACATCTGTTGAGTTCTGTATTTGAAAAATTTCTGACCTACTTCTAGTGGCTGAATCCCTTAGATTATTAAAGTACACAAATGCTACTACAAACGGCATTAATTCTGTGATCAAACCTCACCAAAGGAAGAGAAGTCTGACAATTTGAAATGCTTTGCTTAACTTTCTCTCTTACAACTATCCCTCAATGCATGTGCAGAAGGTGAGAACAGAAGCTGTTCTGTGGTGCCAAAAGGTTTCACAACAGGAATTTCTGAAGACCTTCCATGACGCATGAGAAGGTTGCTGTTTCTGGCTTCATTCTGGGTATATCTGTTACTGTTGGAGAGGATTTTTTGAGACATTGGAGAAATTACTTGATTTGGTTATCAAAGATAGATGGGAAATCAGGATCCCAGGGAAGTTCATGGCTGAACAATTTCTCAGAAATGGCTATTTTGAACATAGGTGGGTAGTATTCATCTCAAGAGGCATAATTTTCAGCAATGAGGCACGAGGGAAAGTTTAAAGTACCATAAGCAATTGAGCACTGTTTTTGAGACAGTGCCCATTCCCTGTGCAAGCATAGTAGGATAATAACAAAGAAAGAATTGTTTACTCTTATCTTCAAATTTTATTGTCAACATTCATAAATCTTAAATGAGATTGATATCCCAGTCTGCCAGGTACTGACAGTCCATGGTAGGGAACAGTCTCTGATTTTGAAAACTTCCTGTCTGAGTCAACAAGACAAGTGAAAGACAGAAGATGAAACAGAAACTCAGCAGTAGTGATCCCGTGGCACACCAGAGGTAAAGGGTCCTACTAGATCTGAACAAAGCCTCTGTAAGCAGCCACCAGCAGTAAATGCTTAAAGAAAATTTATTATCAACTGGGTCAATTCAGAGTGAATTAGCAGGTGAAGATCCTGGTGTGTCCTCATAGCTTCACAGATTGTAAACATCTCAACCTGAATGTTGCATCATAACAACAGATGAATTGATTCTCCATGAAATGGCCTTTTAAATGTAGTGTCACCATAACTTCCCCAATTCAGTTGTTCTGAGTGAAAATTGGTTTATTTTTTTTGTGTGTGGTTTTTGGTTGGTTGGTTTGTTTGTTTTTTCTTCTTAGCTCTCCTGTCTGATTATTCCCATGGCTGCTTCCCAGCTCTGCTATCTAAGAGTCATCCCTTTCCTCCTTCTCCTCCAAGGCATTTGTGATTTTGTAGGCACCCCTTAAAGATCCTCCTCCTTTGCAAGAACACAATTAGCATTTAAATGGTTTATTTCCAAGCCCATTCATCTGTCCATGCAATCTCTACATTTCAGTGTGGACATGAGTGGCAGGTGTGGCCTCCACAGCAAAACAGGCAAAGCAAATAGGGTGTGCTGGAGCAGTTTGACGCCTCTGCCATTAAGCTGCTCCTCATGGTGCTTAACTGGTGCCTCAGGATCTGGACCCTTTAGTAAACAGGCTCGGGGGCTGCGCTTGTCCCCTCAACCAGTCAGAATGACCACAATGCAGCCCCGATTAAGGTATAAATGGGGTCCTGTCTCAGAGCCAGAGGAGATGGGTCTGGGCTTAGCAGTCAGACCCTCCTGGCTGTGCCATCCAAGGATGCTTCTGTGTGCTGAGAGAGTCTCTGTGGGCTGAGTGAGCCTCACCCCCCCCTTTGGATGAGTGGTGTCTTGGATATGCTGGCATGGAAGGTTTCCTGTTGATGAGTGTGTGTGTGCCCGTTTCGGTTCATCTAATTTTAGGAATTACTTGTGTAGCAGTTAATTCCCAAAAGACGTCCAACTTGTGTTTGGTCAGGACTGCTGGGCAACTTTGGTTGCAGTGAACCCCCATTTTGGATAGCAGCTGCTGTTTGGTTTGTGGGTGCTTCTGTGACTACATCCCTGAGTAGAAGTGTCCGTGCTGCCATCAGTATGTTTGCTTATGGAAAACAAAACCAAAAATCACACACAAAACCCCAGAAAACAAACAAACAAAAAAACACCAAAAAACCCCACCCAAAAACCAACTCTTAGAGTTGTAAGGTACTATGTTAATGTTACATGTCCTCCCTGACTTTTAATATTAACATTGTTGTAAAGTCTGACCTGGTCTCAGAAAACCAAAGAGCCCTGTTACTCTTTCCAGAGCTTTTAAATTTGGACCTGTCATGGTCTTAACTCCGGTTTATGCACTGGAAGTATCTTCCCCCCGACAGGTAGGGGCATGAGTAACTGACTCCATCTGACCCTCTCTATTATAGACATTCTCAGTTCTCCAGATTCCTGCTTCAGTCCCGTAAATAAAAGGTTTCCTTTTCTTGTGTCCTGGCTGTAACACACTGGAGAATGATTGTTTTATGGCTTAATTTGCTGTTCTTTTTTATGACAGCATTTAAAGGAAATAATATGCTGTTGACAAATGCTGTAGCATTAAAGCTCCCTTAAATCCAGGGTCCTACCACTGGCCTATTGATATATATATTTTTTTTTTTGGGTCATATGGCAATAAGGGAACCATACTAAAAAATTATTAGGGCTTCTATGAGCTGTGGATTTATATTTATTTATGTTATTTTAATAAAAACATATAATTATTTTAGCTCAATTATAAGCCACAAATTCAAAGCAAGCTTTCTGAAACTTTGGAATATTCTAGCAGGCCAGAAGGAGGTCTCAGGCATACCTCACCTAATGTCAGTGGAGAGCTGTGTGCTGTCTTCTGACTCCTATATGAAACTGAGCAAAACTTGGCTGGTAGTCACACTGAGCTTGCACTGGTGCAGAGGGCCAAGCCAGCAGCACATGGGGTGCATTGTACAAGCTTTTACCGTAGAGGTCTCCTCCCTGGGGTAGGCAGACAGAAGTAAGTTCACTTCCCACTTAAGTCTTATACAGGTTGTTTTTTGAGAGCTTCAGTGATTCATTGACCTTGTATCATCCTTCTGCCCCGGAGTAAATTTTACCTTTTAATGCAGGACTTGATTATGATTACTGCAATTCAGAGCCTTTGTACAGACCTGCTGTGCAGATGTGTTTTTCCTTGTGAGTTTTGGGGTTTGCTTGAATTCTATCTCAAAGTGAAACTTAATTTCACAGCATTTCTCACAGGTTGAAACCAGGCCTATGTCAGTCCTTGGAAAATAGATTTTATTCTTCAGCAGAGAGAACTTTGAAAAGCTATGTAGTTTGCAAAATATACCTTCTTTAGCACTGTTTTGTATAGTTAGAAAAAAATGTTTTACCATTTTTCGTATATTTGCATGTGTGCTTTCAGAAATAAATTGCTTGTTATAAAGAGATAGGGTTTGGAGCCTGCAAGTTTATTAGTACTTTATTAGTTCACTTTTTTCCCTTTGGGCAAATTATCTTCCTTTTCCCGTGTCCCCATTTGTCATCTAGTATAGGACTTAAGCTAGCTGTCCTTGGCAAAGTGCTGAGTAGAAAATTTGTGTTGGATATTCTCACTAAAATATAATTTTTGTCAAAAAGGTCACCTGACAATTAATAATCTGAGATTTTTGGTTACTTTTACAAAATTTATTCTAATGAATTATCTCTCAATTATTATACAACAAATTTAATGGAATATTTCATCAAACTTTATAAAAAATATTCAAATAAAGACAAAGACTTTTTTTTTACACATTGAAAATTTTATGTCATTTAATAGATACTTAGAAAGGTTTATAATATTTTATTTCATTTTAAGCGATGTTTTTCATGAAGCAGTTTGAGAAATAAAAAGAGGTCAAACATGCACCTTAAGAGACAGAAAAAAAATGTAGAACAATTTCCTAATGGGTTTGATTTTTAGATTTGATCTATTCCAATTGTTGCAAAGTATGCGTATGCTGTGGCATACTCATGTATATGTATGTAGTATTTGTTTAGATAAAATCATGGAATAGGAATGGCAGGATTTGACCTGAAGAGATTATAAAAATATTTTATTCTCATTTTTTGGGGTGTGTGTGTTTGTTTGTTTTTAAATATATGTGCGTGGCCACGTTTTTATTGTAGTTTGGTAAATTATTGTTGTATCAGACTGTGTTTACAGTACTACTAATATATGTGTTGCTACAGGTTTTTGTAAAGTTTACAGTGCAGGGGTCTTGAAAATTACTAGAGGAAAATTCCACATTATAGTTTTCTCATACTTGTCTTATTATTAGAACAGAGCCGTGAAGGATCCATCAGGATGGTTGTTTGTGCCCCACACTGTGCACCTTAGAAGAGGCACTTTTGTGATGAGCAGAACTGATTTATATGTGCATGTTTAGCCTACTCTAGAGAGACCTCTCTATTTTTTATGAGATACAGGATTGAAAGGATTTCTCTGTCTCATTGAATTAAATCCCCCTGCAGTCCCAGGCAGCCACCTTCCATGCTACTTCCACAAACCAATAAAACTTCACTGTTAGATTTCCTGCTTCTTAATGCTTCTCCAGAATTTCATCCCTCTGATTGTTAGAAATCATGCTCCCAGCCTATTCTTATTTATGTCCAGCTTCTGCCTTTTTGTTCTTGTGCCAGTGCTGGCCTTTAGCTTAAATAGCTCTTCTCTGGTGTTTACTTCTTTGATATGTTTATAGCGAACAATTATATTCCCTCTCAGCCTTCATTTGTTAAACAGTTTCTCTTAAGCTCAGATAAGCTTTCTATTTCCCTGATCATCCTATATGATGTTCTGTGCACCTGCTTCAGTTTCAATAGCTTAAAGTCATAATTTTTTGGAATGTGGATCACCAGAGCTGCCCATAGGACTCCAAAGGACATTTCAGCAGTTCCCCATGCCCTGTGTCATGTACAATTACTTTTGCTTGATATCACTTGTGATAAGATAGCTCACTTGCTTCTTCCTTCTCTTCAAACTGATGCCTTCCCATCTTCAACCTGCATTTCCCATCCACCCCTTACTACTACTGCCCTCCACTGCAGTATTTCATTCCTTTTCACCAACCTGCTTCTAATTATCAATGTTTATATTTTATGGCAACGCTTGCAAGCTTTGACTTACCAGCATAACTGCCTTCATATGTTTTTTTTTTTTTCCCCCAGTCCACTAACATAGATACTGAGTAAGATTAACTATGAAATCAATCTTTGAGAATACCCATATTTGCCTACTTTCGGTCCCTTTCTAAGTAGCCAGTACTAAGTCACGTTATCCAAGTCGTTTTCAGTGTAATACTGTAATTGATGCTCTTCTAAACCCCAAATATATTGTAGAAAGTAAGTTGTTAGGTTAGTCCAAGCTATTTCAGATTAATCTGGTTTTAATTTTATTTTACCATCTTCCGTTATTTCTGTATCTTTGAATATTGCTTCTTCCAAAATGAATTCAGGTATGTCACTGGTATTTATTACTACTATTTTTTACTGTTTCTTAAGTGCAGGTAGTATATTTGCTATGGCTGTCACAGTATATTTCATACAACAGTAGAGGTGTGATTTAGATACATCAACTGCAGGAGCTGAGGTCCTTTGTTCCACCTCAGTTTAGCCTTTGTTTTATAGTGACCCTACTTTTGTGCCTTTATTCTACATCACCTGACTATTATGTACTATTATCTGTAGTGAAAATATGGTAAAGTGCTAGTTTAGTTTATGGGCTCTACCAATATTGTTTGATATTGATCCTATCTTCAGTGTCTAGAACTTTGCTCTTTACTATTTATGTATCAAGCTTGGAAAAGAAAAAAGGTTTACTATGTGTTTACTTTTCCTTTCTACATTTTCCATTATTGTTATGACAGTTCTTGATTTATCTTTTACATATCCCTTCAATAACTGTCATCACATCTTCTCTCTTTTTTTTTTTTTAATTGTTCACTTGAACTTTCTGTGTAGGTTAGATATTTCAAACCTCTGACTGTTCCAGTTGTTGCTGGTCTACATCTTTCTTAAAGTATTCAAAGTAGACACAACACTAAAGCAAAAACTTTACGCAGCACTGAGAGCAAGTACTACTTCATGTATTTCAGATTATCCTCTTGCTTATATATTATTGTACTATGTGCATTTGTGTCCTTTGTATTAGCCCCACATTGCTGAATTGCACTTATTCTATAATCCTCACACTATGCTGAATTGCTACTTAACCAGTTGTTCCCCATCTTGTATTTATGCAGGCTTATTACTCCTGCCTAATTGTTGTTGCATGATTGCCTCATGCTTGTCCTCCCACTTGAACCGAATCCCATTTTTGTAAGCTGTTTATCCAATTGTTCTTTCAGCTTTAGTTGTCTATAAACTTAAGCATATGCTGTATCCCATCATCCACATCATTAATGAAAATGTTGAATTGTCTTGGTCTGAAGACAAAGTTGCAGGACTGCACTAAATACATTCTTCCATTTTTATAGCAACCTATTGATTGCTGTCCTCTTGGTATAATGTTAAGAGGCGGTTTTCTTTACTGGTCCTTCTTCATCTCTTTCTTGTAGGCATCTTCACTGTCATTTTTAATGCGTCTTTTCTGTCTATGATGTCTTTCCTTTCTCTGCATTTAGAATGCATATACCCGATTTTTATTGTCTATTTAGCTTGGAGCAGATTTCATCCCTTCTCAATTATGTCCTTGAGAATGTAACTTCAACTGACTTTAATAAGCAGGTCTTTAAGCTAACCTCAAAATAAACAGACTGTAATTGTGAGTTGGGATTGTCCCACCTTTAACTTAAGTTGATTTGAATCATACAGTCCTTTTCTACTATTTGTTGTTTGAAAATGTCCTTATCATTTATCAGCTTATATTTTATATTAACATTGTCTTTCTTTAGTTTGATGACTGATCAGTGAAGAAGTTTTTCTGCAACCTGTCTGGTAGTTCTAGGTCCTTCTATTGTCAACAGGATTTACATTTTGGCCTGCTCTGGGGATTTTCTTCATTGGGTTTACATGAGATTCTGCTGCTACAACATGTATTTAGCTAGTTGCTGATTTGTAAGACCTTCTCTGACATTCCCTGGGGAGAATGACAACGTGCTGAAGGTGGTCATCGGCTTGGCATTTCAGTTGATTTTCTTGCTGTGCTTGAGTGCAAGGGAGTTCTGGGGATGCTCAGGCCTGGCTGCAGGGTCTGAGTTGGATGTGCTGGGGTGCTCTGGGGACTGGGGAGTAAAGCAGGGAGGGAGACCCCCTTTTCAGCTGTATGCCTGCTTTCGAAGCCCAGATAGATTTAAAAGCAGTTACCATATTTTGGAATTTAGCAGTCACTTTGGGTTCACCTGTAACTGCTGGAGATTCCTGCCCTGGTGAGGCTTGGGAAGAGCCAAATGTGCTACTAAACGATGAGGTGGTCTTTGCTTTTAAAACTATGGTATCATATATAATAAGTATATCACAGCTTTTCCAGTTTAGAACCTTTCCTCTCCCACTGACTTTCATCACTGGAAGAAGAGGAAGGAGAAGCATTACTAAACCTCCAGCAAAACGGTGATCGGCAATTTTGTTGTTTTTGTGTGGCTTTGCAGCTGTCATGAGAAGGCAATGAAACTTGCCTGTTGAAAATTATCTAGAGTGTGAAATCAGACTTCATTAGAAGAGAGACACTTGTATATTTATTTGTCTTTGGTTTTTTGTTTGTTTGTTTTTTAAATCAGATACAAGGATACCCAGATACCTGAAATTCCCTTTCACTGAGGAATTGATTGTGCTTGGGCTCATTGAAGGAAAATTTGCTGGGTTGTATTTACATAAATTGGATATGTCTTGAAAAGGAAAGCTCAGCTTTTGTGATTTGTATGTATGAGATCTGATTCCTTGCTTTCTTTTTTTCAGATATTTGAGCACTAAAGATTTACATGTTCCCTGCTATGTATCTGAAAACTAGCTAGAAATCCTGCTAGATTTTCAAGTAGGCTTTGTGCTGTTTGTAGTATTTTGCTGGAAGCAATCAAACAGTTAATTTCCTCATTACTTTTTAATACATATTCTTTCAGTATCTACAGATACATTCTTCTGGTTTTGGAGAGGGCATTATCATCCCATTTAAAAATGTCTAAACATAAGATCCTCCAAGATTTTCAGAACAAAGCATGCTCAGCTGTGACCTTTGGATTGGGAGCAGTGGTGAAGCCGGAGCATTGAAATGTCATACAAAAAGAGTACATATCGTAAGTTTATTTTCTTCTATATATTTCTAGCAAATTGAATAACTTTGTTCCTACTAAAATAATGCTTATTTAATAGGTCAGGTTATGGACTATTATGAAACACATATGTTTAGGAGTCAGGGAGAACTGGTATAAAGCAAAACCATGCTGAGTTAGACTTTGGTCCAGACTGTTTCCTGGGATGCTGTTTGATGCTTGTGAGTCCTCACTCTCCTCCTGGCTGTAATGTGATGCTTCTCTGTAGTGCGACAGCTTCAGCTTTCTGCCCAAGTGGTCTGATCATGCACACAACACAAAGAGACAAAAATGAAAAAATTAAAATTCTCATATTGCTTATCTGCCCATCTTTTTGAGAAGCTCATAATGTCTGTGCAGAACTTCAGACATAAAAAATGCTATATAAATGTTTAACTTTATTATGACAGAGAGAAGGCCATGAATGGGATATGATTACTACCTATAAATACATTAGGGAGGTAAACTCTACAAAGGAAAAGAGGTGTTTAAGGTAGAGGACAATGCTGGTGCAAGAGGAAACAGATGTAAGAGGACCGGGAATAAATCTAGGCTGGAATGGGGAAAAGGTTTCTATCAGAGTAATGCAGCAGTCTTCAAGACAGAATCACAAGGTCAAAATCTTTCCCGTTTTTAAGATGCGGGTTTCAGATGTTAGAATCATACGCTGTGGTTGCTTGCCCAGAGCAACTGAAAATTTGGGAAATCCTTGCTATTGCTCACTTGGCTGACCAGAGGAATCCTTGGCTACAACCAAACATCCTTCAGAATGCCTCACCCTTACTAGTACGGTCACAGATTGAACTTTTCCCTCCCTCTGAAATCAAACAAAGAAATAAGAGTATGAACTAGGTTTATTTCCTCAAAATAAACCTGTTCATCCTTCCTTTAATTGACTTGTGCCTTATATCTGAGAGAGTGTCTCTTTGCATCATCTTGTCCATAAATATTCAGCAAAAGCAAGAGGTTGGATGCTGGAGGTGGGGTACAGAACCATTAGGGAAGTATAATTTATATGCCAGTGCAATTTAGTGCTAGAGCACTCATTCCTATGGTCCTAAAGCTCCTTACTTGTGCAGGCAGGGAAATGGGGAAGGGAGGCTATGCAAAGGGTGGACAAATGTAGATGTTGCTTGGCTGAATATTCAGGAGAAAGCAGTTGCTCTGCCTAGAAGTGCAAAGAGGATGTTTGCTGTGTGGACCAGCCCAAATGACTCAGATTTTTGCATCAGAACTTGGTCTTCTAAAGAGCTACAAGACAAATAAAATGTAGTGAGCATAGAGAGCCACATAGAGGTCAGCAGGAAATTCCAGCTGGCCAACTGGAGCAAGTAGCAGAGTGGAGGGGTCTTTCTTTCATCAATGGAAAGAAAAGCTTGTCCCAAGACAGCCCACAACAGGAACAAAACTCCAGCCTCAACTGCTGTAAAAGCAGCCCCATAGGACTACCTAGCCATGCTGACAATGTATTAGAGCAAAGATAGAAAAGCTCAGAATGTGCCATTTGGAAATGTAGATCTTTGATGAAACCCAACTAAACATAATTTCAGCATGTGGAGGTCTTTGTTGCCTATCATTAGGAGGGGTCTTGAACATTAAAGTTGGGAGTCGCCTGCCCCAAAGTTTACAGGTAAGGACCACTCTAGGCAGTTGGATTAGGGTTGTGTGCTGCATATTTGTGTAGAAAGGAATCGGAATTGCTATTTGTGGAAACTTAATCTTACTGATAATTGCACTCACTCTGTGCTATTAATTAGAGGCTAAACAATGATAGATATTGCTGTTGCCATTGACAACTGAGTCTACAACCTTGTATTTTTGGATATTAGCATTAGGAAACAGAAGTCTGTTCTCCTTTTGCCATGGTATAGCAAAGGTAGAAAGACTCTGAGTCTTACAGCTCAAAAAAAAAAAAATGTGAAAGAGTTGTGTCTTCAAGTTGGCCTCTAAATTTATATTCATGTACTAAGAAGGCCCTGGTGGATAATTTGCCTCCAAAAGGCAGTTGGTGCTGTCACCGTGCACTAGAGAGAGATCAAAACGGCACTGCACTGATCCGTAGTGGCTGTAGGCTGCTGCTCAGAGCTTGGTTTTGAGATGAAAGCGATTCTAGGATTCCAGTTCAAGGGTGATGAATTTCAACTGTTCTTGTGAGACTTGTGCCATAACCCAAAGGAAATATTTCTGGCTGTGATCCTCATTTTTTGACCATGAAAATGGCAGGCTCTGTTTGTTTCTCGGGTGATAAACCCAGACTGATGCTTTGTGTTGCTAATGTGGTGCAAAGCAGCTTGCAATGCCCTGTGGATTCGGGCTAGGCTTCTTGATGGGAATGGGGCTACCTGGGGGAAGCCTGGGCCCTCACACATCATTTAAAAAGCACATAGTAGATATCTGTTATCTACAGCCTGCTGTCCTGTGTTCCAGCATTTCCCCACAGGAAGCAGCTGCTAAAGGTTATTTTGAAGTAACATGCATTGGGTTAGGGAAGAGTAGATTTTTTTTTGATAATACACGAGGAACTTCATGATGTGAGGTTAGAAAATCACTGCATTTTGCTATCCTAAATGAGCTTGTTCTCTGTCTAACAGAGCTATCTCCCACAAAATTAATTCTACAAAAGAAATGGTGCTCCATTAGTTCTCATATTCCACTCTGATCCTCAAAGCTTACCATTTTTATTTACAGCCCTTCTATTTCATGTGTTTTTTCATCATCAGATTTCAAAACACAGCTGAGTTACTGCTGCTTGCATCAATAACAGTGATGATTTCTGTGAAACAATACTTCCCAGATCTGTTAAACCTCCCTGAAGTACATTTGCTGAAACACTTTTCTAAGTTTATATAACTGGCAGGGTCATTAAAGAATTGAGAGGGGATTAAAAAAGGGATGGGGGAAAAAAACCCCCACATTCTCTGCACCTACAATTGCAGCAGTGCTTTGACTGAGAAGCATTTGAGCACTGTCTCAATTGGCCGATCTCCTCTCAATGTATCATAAACAGTCTTCGGCTGAAATATCACACCAACTGGTTTCATGGGCATGAATAACAGACTATCACTGGATTAAGAAGACTCCCCATAAATTGGGCAAAAGTAATGAAAAGTGCCTATATTAGGATACAGAAACCCAGAGAGGCTAGCACTCTGCCCCCTACTTGTTTTCATATAGTATCAAGAACAAATCAAACTGTGGTGTATTTCTAGATGTGGAATTCTCTGGATAGTAAGGATTATTAGCTTTGGAAGATATGGCTGTATAAAAAAAAAATGACAGCATAGGAAGCACACTTTGATGGTGTTGATTAAACTGGAGTACACGTACACCCAGTCCCTGCCAGGATCGCAACAGTCCCACTGGAGTCCATGCTGCCACATCTTCACACTCCCTACAATTTGCACTAGCTAGATTAAATATACCATGAGAAATGCTTGTAGCTTGTGCCTCAAGCCTGCTTTTGCCAGCTGCATAGAGATGCTGCGTATGTAAAACAGGAGGAAACCTCTTACTAGAAGCAAATGCATGTCCACCCCCACCACAGATTCTCTTCTTCCTGGCAGGTTTAAGGGTTTGTGTACCAAGGTGTTGATGGCAGTGGGTCACAGCAATTTGCAGAGCTGCACGAGCTGACACTGCTACCTCTCCCTTACACTGCTCACACAAGGGGTGGTCACTGCAGAGAAATGGGTGGCCTTTCCTGAATGTCAAGATTGTCTATTGAAATAAAATTTGTTGGCTAAAAAAAAACAAACCCAAAAGAACCTCCAGGGAATAAGCTTCTGCCCTGAAGAAATTTGTCTTCTAATTGCTCTTTTTAAGTGGCAGATTTGGATCACCACATCTGTTAAAGGTAACATACAGGACTGGATTTCACAGTTAGAGTGCCATGTGCTAGTGTGAGCACTGTATCACATGATGTCTCTTGCTGTAAGACTGCATTTTAAAAACAGTTTTCTTGTACCTCCTGTTCCCACCAAAAAACTCACCCATTTCTTGAGACCATATTTTTCAAACCCGAGCAATCCAATTAAAGCTTGTACTCCTTCATTCATGGGTGAACTCTGTTTTTTAGCCTAAATAATTTAGTGTATAACAATCATGCTTCTTTTAGTCTTTCAAGTTTCTTCTAGAGTTTTCACCAAAGTAGGTTCTTCATTACTTTGATAATCCCTATAATTCTTCCTTGTATCTCCTTCATTTAAAATTCTATTTCTCCAAATAGCAAGCATCCTTCCCCTCTCTACAGAAAGAGCTCTTGTATATGTGTGCTAGGATGCTGGTTGCTTTTTTTCACATCACCCTCATATTAGTGGCTTATAATCCTCCTAGAAGAGGAAACAAGTCCTCCTTCTCCTTAGCCATTTTCAAGGGGGGAACAGTCAATTTATAGGAGAATTTCTTGCTATTAGTCCCAAAGATTCTAATCCTTCCATTTGTAATTTCAGATTTCTCACTATTTTAATAACCTAGTTTTCAATATTACCCTTTTTTGAGTACTTGAGTCCAGTTTTCCCCTGTACTAAAAACGCGTACAATTTGCAAGTGATTTTAATTTTACATCACTGTTTTCCTAATGTTTCTTATCATTAGTGACTTTTATAGTGTTATATAAAGTGGGGTCAAAGCTGATTCATGAGGAACCTCATTTATTATCTCCTTCCAGCCATAAACCTTTCCGTTAAAAAAGTAAAGTTTGTGTCAGAGACAGCTTCTCATTCTCGCAATTTTTTCTGCTAACACCCATCTCTTCCTCTTTTACTAGCAGTTCCCCTTTTGTTATCGTAGACTTCACTAAAGCTAAGACAGATGGGATCAATCATATGTCCTTTGTCTAGAATATAGGCTATCTTGTCAAACAAAAGTACGAGGTTAATCTGGTGCAATCTACTTTCTCTAAACCCATGCTGTATTTTATGCCATTTTCGTTTGACCTCCGTGTCTTTAATTAGCTTTTTCTTTAAAAGCTGTTCGGAAGCTTTGCATAGCACTGAAGCCAGAATTCAAGGACTGTAGTTATCCACATTCCTTCCCTCCTGCCAGCTAACCCTTTCCTAAATACAGGGACTGTATTTTTCTAGTCACCTGTCTTATGGTGACTATGGATTTATTACATATGGATATGTAATAAATCCTATGGATTTATTACAGAGTATTGTTAGACAACCAAGAAGTTTCAGGTTATAGTTCCCAATTTAAGTCCTTTCATATCAATATTGAAATTAGCACATGCTGACAATTATTGGAAATTCTTGCACAAACAAAAACAACCCATAGAAGGAAGACTTGCATATACAGAAGCTTAGTGAACAGAGCACCACAAGAAAGACAGTTTTCATGGCACTTTGAGAAAGGTGTGGGGGGAAAAACGTCTCTGGAAAGTCAGTTAGAATGATGCACCTCAGCTAGGCCAGTTCTCACTTGGTTTTTAACTGTCTTAATAAGTAGAATTACCTGACTGCCCAACCAATGTAAACTTTCAACCATATCAGAAGGGAAATGCACAAATTCATGGACTTCTGTTAGGTCCATAAACTGATGCTAATTAGCATATTAGAATAGTCAGGGATGTACCCCCTGTCTTCAGTCCAGGGGTTCTAGAAGCTGCAGGAGTATGAGGAGAATAAATAGCTAAACAGCTGCTTCATTTGCTGCTGTTGGAGAGTACTTGGCAAGAAGGTCTGACTCAACGGGGTTTTCCTTATGCTCTTTGTGTTGCAGGTGCCTCCGATGACATAGGATTTAGTGCTATAAGCAGACTGCTGAATGGAAAAAGGCTGTGTCTCAAAAGGGTCCACAGTTATCTTCTGGAGGAGTCATTTCTATTCCAGTAGGAACTTTTGCATATTACCCAGTCCCTTACTAATGTGTCTTTCTTGAATTATTCCCACCTAAGATTGTGTATTTCCTTCTGGCTGGAGATCATAGAATCATACAATGCCTTGGGTTGGAAGGGACCTCTAAAGGTCATCTAGTCCAAACCCCCTGCAGTGAGCAGGGACATCTCAACTCGATCAGATTGCTCAGAGCCCCTTCCAAACTGACCTGGAATGCCTACAGGTATGGGCCCTCCACCACCTTCCTGGGCAACCTGTCCACTACCCTTGTAATAAAGAACTTCTTCCTAATGTCCAATCTAAATCTACCTCTCTCGTTTAAAACCATTGCCCTCCATCCTATTACTACAAGCCCTTGTAAACAGTCCCTCTCCAGCTTTCTTGTAGGGCCCCTTCAGGTACTGGAAAGCTGTTAAGAGGTCTCCCCGGAGCCTTCTCTTCTCCAGGCTGAACAAGCCCAACTCCCTCAGCCTGTCCTCAGAGGAGAGGTGTTCCAGGCCTCTGACCATTTTTATGGTCCTCCCACTCTCTCAGGTCCATGCCCTTCCTCTATTGAGGGCTCCAGAGCTGGACACAGTACTCCAGGTGTGGTCTCACCAGAGCAGAGTAGAGGGGCAGAATCGCCTCCCTTGACCTGCTGGTCACGCTTCTTTTGATGCAGACCAAGATGCAGTTGGACTTTTGGGATGCAAGTGCACATTGTTGGCTCGTGTCCAGCTTCCTGTCTACCAGAAGCTCCAAGTCCTTTTCCACAGGACTGCTTTCCATCACCTCATTCCCCAGCATGTATTGATATTGAAGATTGTTCTGATCCAGATGCAGGAACCTGCACTTGGTCTTGTTGAACCTCATGAGGTTCATGTGGGCCCACTTCTCCAGCTTGTCCAACTCCCTCTGGATGACATTCCAGACTACTCAGATGACTACTGAGATGACTAGTCAGCTCAGTGTCATCTGCAAACTTGTCAATGGTGAACTTGATCCCACTGTATATATCACTGATGAAGATACTAAACAGTACTGGTCCCACTATGGACTCTCAAGGAACACCACTTGTCACTAATATCCATCTGACCTTCAAGCCATTGACCACTACTCTCTGGATACAACCATCTAGCCAACTCCTTATTCGTTGAACAGTCCACCTATCAAATCTACATCACTCCAATTTGGCAAGGATGTTGTGGAGGACCGTGTCAAAAGACCTTGCAGAAGTCCAGACTGATGACATCCATAGCTCTTCCCTTGTCCAGTGGTGTAGTCACTCCACTGTAGAAAGCCACTAGGTTGGTCAGGCAGGACTTGCCCTTAGTGAAGCCATGCTGGCCATCTCTGATCATCTCCCTGTCCTCCATGTGCCTTATCAGAGCTTCTAGGAGAATCTGCTCCATGACCTTCCCAGGCACAGAGGTGAGGCTGACAGCTCAGTAGTTTCCAGAGTCCTCCTTTCTACCCTTTTTAAAAATGGGTGTAATGTGTCCCTTCTTCCAGTCACCAGGGACTTCACCTGACTGCCAGGACTCTTTGAATATCATGGAGAATGGCTTGGAAACTACATCAGCCAATTCCCTCAGGACCCTGGGATGCATCTCACCTGGTCCCATGGATTTGTGTATCTTCAAGTTCCTTTGGTGGTTGTGAATCTGATCTTCATTTACAGTAGGAGGGACTTTGTTGCCCTGGTCCCCACCTTGGTGGCCTTTTAATTTGAGAAGTGTGGGGAGAGGAGTGGCCAGTGAAGACCAAGGAAAAAGAGTTGTCAAGAACCTCAGCCTTCTCATCTGTTGTTACCAGCTTCACATTCTTACTCATCAGAAGGAGTACATTTTCTTTAACCTTCCTTTTCTTGTTGATGTACCTGTAGAAGCCCTTCTTGTTATTCTTCATATCCCTTGCCAAGTTCAGCTCTAGCTGCACCTTGGCCTTCCTGACCCCATCCCTTCACAATCAGGAAGCATCTCTGTACTCTTCGCAAGATACCTGTCCCAGCTTCCAATGCCTGTGAAGCTCCTTCTTGCCTTTTAGTTTGACCAGCAGATCTCAGCTCAGTCATACTGGTCTGTTCCTTTCCTCCACAACACCTGGAGATTGAGAGCTCTTGCGCTTTATGGAAAGTGTCCTTAAAGATCTGCCAGTTGTTCTGTTCTGCTCCTTAGTCAGTAGGACAACCTGGGAAACAGTCCTCAGAGACAAACTCCTTGAGGTGCTGGAATTTTGCTTTCCTGAAAGTCAAGGTCCTTGTCTGACTTGTGTCCCTTAGTACTTCAAATTCCACTGGTGTGTGATCACTACAGCCCAGGCTGCCTCCAGTCTTGACATCCCTGATGAGCTACTCCTTATCCAGCTTTTCAGCTTGCATGAGATATCCCTCTCAGTAAGAAGAAAAATAAATGTAAGAAATATATATATACACACATGTACACATCAGAAAGTCTAGAAATGTATTTATTAAAAATAAATATTTTTGAGTGACTTTGGTTGAAAATAGTTGTAAAGGCAGTTATTTATTTCATTTAAATGCTCATTAACTTATTATAAACCCTTCCTCTTAATAACTCCCTCACCTTACAAAGTCCATTAGCTTTGTATGGTTTGGGTAGTGTGGAATGTTTGCAGGGACAGAGATATTATAGCTCCATTTCCTTTCAATCTGATTTTACCTGAGGGGGAATATACCATTATGTAGCCAAGTTAGAAAAGATACAACTGTACCATGCAAGCCCTTTCCAAGATAACAAGATATTTTGTTTCTTACTTTTGTCTGACCTCATTACTGGCCTTTTCCAGTTTGTCCTTTAAAAATATCCGTGCATATGAATGCAGAGGGCTGATGAAATATGTGTTATGAGGCAGCTCCACTATAAGGGCCTCTAGGGATTTCAGCTTTGCACCCAGAAGTATTGTTTCTGAACAAGGTGGTGCTGGGAGTGAAACTGAGAGAGACTGGACATGTTGATGCTATTAAAGGGCAAGATTGTGGGTTAAGGACTACATTTGTCCTCCTCCTGTATGACTACTACTACTTCTAATAATAATTTTAAAAAGTTTTACAAATATTTGGTTTTGGGAGGAGATGGATCCTTTAAGGAAGAAGAAGAACAAACTGAACTAAGGAAGGAGGGGAGAAGGATACCTTTGAATCTGTAACTCGGAATAAGTGTGAAAATGGAACAGGAATTCTAGTAGATTTATATAAATAAGATTTGGATTCAGTTTAAATAACCCAGAATATTAAATACCAGCTAAAACAGTCCCAGTGGTAAGAAGCAGAGGAATGCAAATGAACTACATTGTGCAAGATGGTAAGGGTCATTATACCACTCACATGGAACAAGTCAACATTTGCTTTTCCAGGAATAAGGTGGCTTTCAGTGGAATGTCCTGATGAGATGTGTGTTCCTGCCTAGATGGGAGCTTGCAGCAGTCACTCAGCCCCCTCCAGGCTTCATTGGCAGCCTAACCTGCTGAGAGAATGGAGGCGAGAGGCAATGCACCCCTCTCCTGAAAATAATAGTTGTGAATATCTGTCTTTTTAAAGTCAATTGTCTCACAAACCTCAGCATACTGAAAGCTTGCTGATGACTAAATCCTGCCTCTGCTATCAAAAAAACACAGCAAAGTGGCCCTGCTCTGTCTTGCAATTCGTGGTGTAGAACTGAATGCCTTTCTGTCCTTTATTCAGTGCCCAGCCTAACACAGCCTGCAAAGTACCAAGTTCTTCAAATTCAGAAAATCACATTCCTAAGAGTGTTTTGGGCTACATGCAGTATCTCTCTTCAAATAAAGTACATGAGACTTTCTTCACTCCTTTGTAGTTACAAAATGTCCTCAACATCTTGAACACAAATTAAGCAGAAGACCTTGTAGTTGAAGATCAAAACATATATAAATGAGTATTCTACAAAAACAACTCTAAACTAACCAGATTTGGTATATTTTAAATTGCAATATTTGGCACCATCACTTCAGTGCTGTGTTAAATAGATGAAAGGTTTAGAAGTTCAGAACATAGGAATTGATATGGAATTCAGTTTATATGCCTTAGAATATGTGGAAAAAAAAAAAACAAGATTTGTGTGTGCACAAGTTACGATTTGTCTTTGAAACTGGAGGCTCTCCTATGTGTATCAGGGTTACACAACAGACTGGTTTGAATGCAACATTCCTGATTTCACTATTGGTCCAGTTGTCTTCTGTGTCTGTTGAATTAGACTGCAAAAAGTGGTGTGTGTGCATAAGTCTGACAGTAAGACAGATTTGCTCCATTTGTTTCTGGGAAACAGGCTTCCCATTTTCCTTCCTACCCCCTTGAGAAATTAGTTAGTAGTTCTCATAAGAATATTTCTTAATAATATGCTCTGATGGTTCCCAGTCAGTATGTTTTTGAGGAGGGGACTGGAAGATGATTAAAAAAGGATGGGAGTAATGTTGCTCTAGGGATTTTTTTCCTCCTTTTCTTTTATACCAGGGGTAAGATGGTTTTGTGGTGGTAGTGAGACAGACAGGAATATGAATACAGTTGTATGTGCCGCCAAAAGAGAAGTGAGCTGGAGAGAAGTATTTATTAGTCTGCTGCTCTGTGGTCTATAGTCGCATGTGAAGCAGAAGTGGTGTAGTGGTCTTTTCACAGCAGGTCTTTGCCCCCTTTTCAAATTTTCTCTATATTCCACCTCTGATGTGTTTTGGAAGAATTAAATTCTACTATCCAAATTCTAATTCTAATATCCAAACAACTACAGATCTGGCAGAGAGGTACTTTGCAGGTTAGCGCTGGGCCAGAGGAAGGGAAAGGGAACACATACAGCTGGTAACACTGCTCCTTGCTGAAGCCACAGTGCTTATTACCATGGTAATCTCTCCATCATAGTCATTTCAGTCAGATCTGTGATGCAAAGCTTTGCTCAAACCCTCAGGATTTGAAGGTGTTTTTCCAGGTTTTTATGACTTTCCATCTGTAGTTTAATCCGTAGAATCAGCTGACTGCTGATTATCAAATTTCTTTCTACTCAAAGTATGGAAGAAAAGGACTCATGGAGACATGTCTGTATCAGAGGACAGCATGGAAAAACATGAGCAGATCTGTAGAGTCAGAGCTGCTCCCAGGTGCCCAGGTGCTGCACTCCATGTGTATTGGTGGGTTTGACCTCAGACTAGCTGTAGACTTGTCTGTTGACCCAATGTGCAATCATAGATAGATGACACCGAGTGCACCACAGGGGTGCGTGTTTTGGTTTGGACTCATCTGTAGGCAATCTGCTTTGCAGCAGAGACACCTCTAGCAATGTGAACTGAAGTGCAGGAAAGGGGAAATTTTTGGAAAGTAACTTCAAAGTTGCTTTCCTGGGCTGAACTAAAAGCTATCACCAGGTCCTCTTTGAACAGAAAGCCCAGCGCCCATTCTGCTTTTCTCTGGAGGGTATGCATGATCTTTGAACTGTGCAGTATAGCCAGAACATTTCTGGAGAAGTGGGGAGTGGAGTAGAGGCAGAGTACTGCTAATTAAATGATTGTCATAAATTAAACATAAGAATAAGCTATTATAGTTAAACTTAGACTATTATTTTTCTTCCTGTTGGGAGTCTGGAATGCACTCTGCCAAAATATTAGGACTTATGACTGACTTGTCGCTCCTCCTCAGCCATCTTTAAAATGGGTCAAAATGTAAATGCAGTATCTTGTACATTTAATGAAGTCTTCCTCTAGCAGCTGATTCACTGTCAGGAAGCATCTACTGCCTAGCTGCGGCTAAAAGAAGATTATTCTGAACTTTTAAGGTGGAAATACATGCATTTTGGTGACAAAGACCCTGAGTTTAACCCTCAATATTTCTAAGACCATGTCCTGGTTTTGCTGGGGTAGAATCATAAGCCAGCTGTGGTGCGCAGGCCATTAGCAGCTTGGAGTCAGCCAGGGCAGCTGCCCTGAAGTTGGCTGACAGGTGTATCCCAGACATCATACTTATTATAAAGGGGAAGGTTTGATGAGGGCAGGGGCTCTTTCTGCTCCTCCTCATTCTCCTCTTGCTTCTCTCCATACCTGGAAGGCATCTCTTAACAGTTCTGCGCTAAAGGACCATTCTCTTTTTTTATTGTGATGACTGTACATTTGCTGGGCTAAATATAACTGTAGACTTTGTATTGGCATTAGTATTAGTTTACATTTCATTAAATTAATTTCCCTTTCAGCCTATAGATGTCTTCTCCTTTTCCCAGTTCCCCTTCTTGTCTGGGGAGGGGTCATCAGGTGATAGAGCAACAGTTTAGACCTGGATATGGGCTAAACGTAGACACACTGCAAGAGTGGAAGTTGCAAAGTCAATTTTTTTGCTGTATAACTTGGTGCCACTGTACTGATTGACACCAGCAGAGCATAAGGGTCATAGGTTGGTATCATGTCTTGTCAGACGTAGGGGTGTGAGGCCTCTGAGTCAATGTTGGGGAGAAGGTCTTTTCACAGTTCATCTAGCTGTGCTGCCATTCTGACTTGCAATCATTCTGGGGAAGAAACCTCCAGTGATTTTGAATTGTGGTCAGGCAGGTAGCAAAGTACATCTCCATTCATTGCACTTTTCTGGCATCTTTGAGGAAGCTATTCTGACCATGAGGCTATGGCAAGGGACACCTCAGTATGTTCAGTCATATTCATTAGTACGAATGGCAGAAGCTTAATATTCAGTACAACTTTGCCTTCCAAACCAAGCAGTTTGAGAATTTTAGGGGTTTACAAAAATGCTTGCAATTGAAAATTTTTTGAGATCTGAAGAGATCATTGAAGAAATATTTTTGGTGGGTACCAGCTAATGCTGTATCACTGAATTAAACAGAAATATCTTCTGCGTATCATCAAGGTTGTTATTTTTTTTCTATCAGCTAAAGTAAATGCCTCAAATGTAGTTGGGAATGTACCGCTTAAAATTAAATCATTCTTTAGGAATTTATACTTTGTTTTGCATTGTAGTGTTTTTCCCAATATTCTAAAGATCCATATAGACTCAAGTGTCTTCTTGAAATTGAGGCTTTTGATTTTTAGCCGTAGATAACCAAGATCTCTCTTCTTGTTCTCTAACCCACAAATGACAGGATTTTCTTCCTCCCCTGTTTCTCTTTTGGGTCATCTTAGCACATTAGGCAGAATCTCTGCGCCATGTAGCTCCTCTGGCACATTTAGGTGACTCACCTCTCTGTAAAACCTCTTTTTCAGCAGGCTTCAGATTGACAAGGTCACATCTTTGATTTAATAAGGACTCTACAGTGCATTTGGGAAACTTGAGGCTAGTATCAATGCTATCTTACCTTCAAAATTAATTGAAAAAGCTCTTCACCAGTAGCTTGATGACTACCTCAGAACATACAGACTAAATTAAAAGAGCCTAGTTTGCATCCTGGATAGCCTCTGCACATAGCTCCCATAAAATTTATGGATGATAGTCTCAAAAAAAAATTGTTCTCCTGAACCAATGTCCACCTGTCCCTCGACATAATTTTAGCGTATCTCTTTCAAAAATATGTTTACATTCAGATATTTGCTGACATACTGATAACAATCTTTCTATAGGCACATGGCCCAGTAATAGCTTTTGAGAAAGTATTATTGAAGGGTATGTTAAAAATTGCTCATTGGCCAGAAAGCAGTCACCTTACTTAAGTGAAACATAAGCAGCCAGTTAGAGATGTCTGGAGATGATAAATAGCCTGTTTGGATCATTTTAAGAGATATACTAAGCAATGGCAGCTTCTGATGAATGCTATCTGTGCTAAAATCCAAAATGTCATCTGAATAAAATATTGTATTTGGCCATTCTATTAGGTTAGCTATTGCCTTTAAGGAAGCTGCATACCTAATGGATCTAATTGCTCAAGGAGCATTAGAAAATTCCTTTTTTTTTTTTTTTTTTGTAAAATATGTTAGATCATCAAGTTCAAGCAAAAATAGTTTAGTTAATATTCTGTAATTCTAGAGATGAAATCTGAAGTGAGCATTGAAATGGTCTGCTGAAATTGTAAATAGAGTGCATGTGGGTAAGAGATAGCAAGTTTGTGCTAAATGGTACTTCTAAAATATTACAAAAATAATGTTCTGGGCATAATTGTATTCCATTAGAGTGGCTAGGTGCCTGGCAACAAATCTGAACAAATGTATACATACTGAAAAAAAGAGTATCTTGATGAAAGGGGCTCTTGTCATTCAGCTAAATGGTGAACACAATGGGAGATGCTGAAGCTGGAACAAATCAAACTAGTTTACAAGGAATGCATTTACAGGAGCTGAGATCAAGGTGCTTACCTTTCTGGAAGGTCTTGATACTCTCTTCAGGAGCAGCTAAATACATGTTCATAATAAAGCATTATGAAATAAAAACTGAATACAAGAATGATGCTTTGATATTTTGATGACCACTGGAAAAATATTAAAACAGGATTGAGAGTGGAGGGAAACGTAGATTTGTGGATTATTTTTGAAAGTTTTTTTAGGTATTACTTTCACCTTCCCTCAAAGCATGAACTAAACTTGGTGGTGCTCAACATTCCTAAGAAAAATAGGCACGTGATGTTTCATTTTGGAGTCTGAAAAATGGAAGCAGTCCTAAAACAGTTGACATGGCACAAAATGAATCTGTCTATTTTAACACAGATAACTTGAAATATATGACAATGTATGTGCAAAGTGGCAGCTCAACACTGGGGTAGATTCCTGTACATGTGCAGTATCTGTTGCCTAGCTCATGGTATACACTATAGGAGCTACATGATGCTCTCTGTAATAGGTTATAGTTATCACTTGCCAGCCAGTGTCCAGTCAACCTGCCGACAGCTTTAACGCTGACGAGGAATGAGACTGTGACCAAATGCTCCTTATGAAGTGTAAGGACTTCACACTGCAGCCCCAAAGAATGGTCATGTGTGCTCAGGTGGGAAACGAGAAGTTGTTAAATATGTCCCTGGCACGTGAAGTGTGAAGGAGTCATGACCACTGTGGGTGACAGGTGGAGGCTGCACTTCCTGAAAACGGGGGTTTCCTGTCGGGACCAGCACTGGGGGACCCAGTTCTGCAGTGCAGCTGGAGGAGCAGTGGTGGGCTGGCAAAGGACTCCCCTGAGGTCAGTGTTGTGAATCCTTCAGCCTTTGCTTTAAGCTGATGAATAATATTGTTCATTTCAATGCTTACAAGTTTAAAGCCAAGTATGTGCTTAATTCTCTATTTAATTAAGGGCTTAGAAGTGCAGCTGTCTGCCTGGTGTTTATTTGTGGACACAGGGCATCTTTCTTAGCTGTCTAACTTGTGGACACTGTGAACAGCTTGGTGATACTTTGGGGGGCTATTGGAGGGACATGTCTCAGCTTGGATCTATATTCCCCTGGAACACACAAATACATACTCATACAAAGAAAAGTATCACTGCTTTCCAGGTGTCAGTTCTTCAGTGCTAAGACTCTGAATTCTTGTAAATCACTTTGAATTTGGATGCAATGGAGCAGAATGCTTAAAAACATTGGCTATGTTTCTTTTGAGAGGGGCCTTTGTGTCTGCGCTGAGTATAGGGATGGTGTCCTCAGTAAAATGGAATGTATTTCCTCTCATGATTATATAGCGTATTTCTTCCTCAGGGGCTTTTCTGCTTATGCTCGAAAAATCATTTTACCTGCTACTGCCATGAGTTACCTCAGGATCAAAAGGAAACGTACAACTGAAGCACAGCTTCCTGCTGCACATTAACCTCTTTTCATGTAATTACAATTTTGTTATCACTGGATGGTAGAAGACAGACAGGATCAAATCAGTGAAATCCCTACCTACTTTTCCTGAAGTAGAACAAAGAAAGCAGGAAAAAAATATCCCAGAGCCCAGTCTTCTAGCAGCAGCAAGCCAGTAGAATTTAGGCTGAATTGAACTGCAAATGACATTGACATGGAATTCTTGCATCCATCAGAGAAACTTAGCATATTCTACTGTGTTTCAAAGGTATTGGCTGTAGCTTTGGTGGGCTCCAGAAATATTTCCCTTCTTTTCTCTACGGGTTGTCCACAGTTGCCCATTGCAAGCTTCACAGCTGTAAATTGCTTTCTTATACTTCTGGCCAAGAGCTGCAGGCAAGCCAGTGAACGTGAGACCGAATGCTCCCCAGAGCAATGTTGTGACTGTGCCAAGGGCAGAGCCCTGTGCTTCAGTAACACAGGAATCCAGCTGACTGGCAGGGAGGGATCTGGAAAGTAAGGGTGTTGATGCTAATGCTTTAAAGCAATGGCAAGAGTAACAACTCAAGAAGGAAAAAGAACTATTGAAGTCCAGTATAGGGTATTTTATGCATATCCAAACAGCTGCATTCTGGGATTTTCCCCAGATATTTAGGACTCTCCACCCAGGTTTTTTTTTATAGAAATGTCTGGGGAATTGCTCTTCTCGTAAGCAAAAACATGTTCTGGATTCATTCAGTGTTTGTCCTCTGTTTCTCATGTGACCAATCCCACACCCAAAAGACCAAATAGCGCATATTCAAAGCTAATAGGTTGCCGATGTTTCAAGGACTGGAATAAGTTTGTGGAAATGCCTGCAAATAAGATATACAGCCACGGTGTTTGGACTGGTTCACAAGTGATTTGCAAGCAGGGGGAACAAAAAGGGATGAATAAAACCACATAGTTGATTTTCAAAATAAATAAATGAAATAAATCATTTGACAGGCTTTGTTTCTCACCATAAGAGCGCAATGGAAATGAAAGAGAACTCTGTAGTTCTCATTGCTGAGCTACAACTTTTTTTTTGAGTTTGGCTGTGAAAGGAAAATGTAAATGCTTAGATGTTTTTTTGACCAGCAGCTGATGAATGCACTCTTTAGAATGCAAATAGGTTGGGTTTGGGTTTTTTTTTCCAACAACCAGAAATATGTAAAATATGAATAGACTTTATCTGTAAGTTGATTAGACTCCTGCTTGGTCTCAGAAGGTATGGGGAGACAATTAAACTAATGTAGTAATTGGATTCCCCCCCACACCTCAGAGCTCACAGAAGGCCTATTTTATAGTGATACCTTTTGAAACTATAAAGACAAGAGAGAAATCATATTTGCTCATTAAGTAGTTGATAATGATTTGAAAGACCAGCCAGGCAGCAGTAAAAGGTCCCCCAAGAACTACAGTCAGTTTTTCAGTTCCCCATGAAAGTAAATGTTTTTTAAAATAATTTACTTTAAAAAAGAATAACTTTTTATCACAAATACAATCTGCAATAAAGGTCAACTGCAGACTGTGTCTCCTGGAAAGATTTAGACATTTGATAACTCTAGCATGTCTTGTCAAGCAGTCATTGATTGTGAGCATTAGCCAGAAGTATATAAACATTATAAATATTGTATGCAGAAGACTAGCTGCACTTAGATTGATGATTAATAGGTCTGCTGTTGGTAATCTATGGTATCTCTTTTGCATGAAGAAAGCAATTAGAAACACATTTCCGAATATCCCAGACAGACCTTTGATGATGCACAGTATGAAATTGAAATCTTGAAGTACCTGCATGCAAGAGTGTAAATTAAAAGTACAGATACAGCCCTAGCATTCCCTCTTGTAGTTATTAGGGAACTATCCAAGTTCTTAGGCTGAAAATGCAATTTAGTTTTCTCTTATCTTTCTCCATGATCCCTAAAGGTATTTTTTTTTTCTTTTCTTTTTTCCCTTTCCTTCTTTATATTTTTTTCTCTTTTTCTTTTTCTTTCTCTTCCATTTCCCTCCCCCCATTTCATTTTAATGTATAACTGTGTATTAAAAGGCGTGAAACTCATCACTGAGTGGTGTTTTTCCCATGTTCTCACTGGTGTGGTCTGTGGCATTGGGCAGCTTTCCCTTGGCTCATCCTGTGGGGACCACTTGGGAACCAAAGGTACTTCTTCACCTGGAGGCATGAAGTTTACCACACATGAGTGTGGGGTAGCAGCAGGGCTGGGAGAGTTGGAAGGCCTCAAGATGTGAAGGTACTTTGACAGAGGTTAAACCTGCCAAGGAGTCAAGTGGCTTGGTAAGTAACATAGAGTTAAGTAATGCAGAGTTACATAGTGTGGACTTGAAGTTAGGGTATAATTTCCTCCTTCGGAAGCCTTCTCAAATACCTGGTTTTCTAAGGCAGTGATGATCAGTGGATTACTGTCTGTGAATATGTCAGTCAGCCATCCTCCCACTCTGAAGCTGTCACCTCTTGCTTAATTTCAGTTGAATTTGTCAGATCAGTGGAGACCACAAAGGCCCACAAGATGCACGGTCTAGGAGTCACATGGAGCCTGTGGGACCCTCAGGCTTCCCAGCCAGCAAGCAGCCCATGAGGGGCTCATGTGGGATGTATGTGCACTCACCCCCCTGTGCTCTCTCCCTGGAGAGAAGGCCCCCGGGGAAGGGTGGGGATAGGCGAGAGCTGAGAGCAGCATGGTTGGAAGCTCAGGCAGTGGTGAAGGACTGAATGAAACAGAGATGCTTGTGGTGGAGGACATCAGAGAGTGAGGGCGATGATGTTACTGGGAATAAGCATCTGAAGTAAAAAAGGTCTTGCTATTCTCACACCCATAGAGATTCCTGACTGGTTAAGAGAATTATTTGCTATCTTATGTTACTCTGCATGGCTCTTTATTTTGGGGAAACAGATGTTCAGAGTTTTTTATTATTTTAAATTTCTGTTTGCATATCTGTAATTTTGTAGAAGCAATTATGAATGCACGGTAATGGCATATTCAGAGATAGCATTTGCTATTACAGTTTTACCTGAGGGAGAATAATTATTAATGTGGTTTAATTTTTTTTTCTTTAATGTAGAGAATTAACCCCTTCATAACTCCCCAATGAAGTTTTGAAAGGAAAACTAATTGTGAGTTTCTCCACTTAATTCATTAGGGAATAATGGAGTGCTTGATTAAACCATAATTTTACATGAAACCTCAGGTTTGGAATCCTTTTAAAGTAAGAAGGAAAAATCCCTTCTTCTGTCCTGAAATTTCTTCTGCCGATTCTAAGGCAAGAAGAGACTTTTTCAGTCTTCATATAGTTTGGTTGTAAAGACTTCATATGGTGTCGATAAGGGGTCTTTCTTTGCTTTGTCTTGATACCTTTAAAACACTGAAACATTTGAACTCAAAAAGTCTCTCCAAACTTGGCTAAAGACCTGAATTCAACCTTAAAGCGCAAGGTAATACATGTCCAGTTTAAAGTCATATACTTAATCTATTGTACCTACAAATTGAAAGGGTCACCAAACCACCAGGAGATCTTTTGTAGCTACAGTAGGTGCCACAAGCTCTCAATGCAAACAGTAGGCAAAAGTCTGATGTTAGATACAGAGACAGGTTCAAACTTTCCTCTGAATTTCCTTACTTTTGTGCATCCAAGGTCAGAACCTTAATGTTATCGGAATATATTGTGTTTTGTGATTTAATAAAGCAATGTTAGATCCTAAAGATCTGCCTACCGAGCAAGTTATTTTTAAAAAGTCCTTCAACTTTACAAGAATCTTGAGGATAAACTAACTTTTTTTTATATGAGTAAAGTCATCAGGGAGAGTGTTGGTCAGGGGATGATAAAACTTACAGTAGCAACTATTCATCCATTTTAGTTTTGCTGGTGTTAGCAATTGGTGAGTTTCCTATACAACTATATGTAAATTAAACCTTGCATGTATTGTTCAGCAACTACTCAGAGCTAAAGAGCCTACAGAGCCCTGCTTCACTCAAACCCTCCTGGTCAGAAGAACCTGGTGGAAATGTCTATGTGACTTGGCTTCTCGGTCTTTCTAGAGCCACCAAAAGGAAATGTTCCCTCCTTTTCCTCTTCCACAGCTAGTAAAAAAAAACCCTCAAACACATCAAGTAACAATTTTCGTTAATTTAATATAGGATTTAAAACACACTCGCTTATTAATGCCACCCAGTTAGTTTCTTAAAGACCCTGGGCTATAAGAGGGACCTGGATACCTCTCCTGAGCCAGTATATCTCCATTCGTGAGGTTGTAATGTCATTTATTCTAGTTCTGTCCTACCTTGGGAGCTCAATTTCCAGTTTTAAGTGTCCCCTCATGTAAGAAGGCTGACCACATTCTCTCTATCTCCATTTTAAACTACATCATGGTACTTTAGTGCACTATGTATTGCAAACCTTACCTATTCCCTTTGGTCTATTTGGAGTGGTAGCCTCTTACAGATGCTGCTACCTCTGCCATCCCCAGTTATCAGTGATCTCTTGGTTATTGGTCTGTCCTCAAAGAACTCCCATTCACCGTTCCCTGTTGAACAGAAGATGACCCAAACTGGTATGTGCTGATCTGTGCTCTTTGGTGCCATCCTGCAATTCACTAGTGCTAAGCAGAGCTCAGAATCTGAATCTGTAGTTCCTGTTTAATGTGTGCTTCAGTATTTTGATGTGGTTTTCCATGCACTTGATGGTAATAGGAGTTGTAGGGGGGATGGGAACTGAGGTGCTACCTTTCAACTTACACTGTGCTGAAAACTGCTCAAACTCCTGCCCATTAAACTGCAGCCCGTGATCAGAGATTACTTTTCCAGGCAGGAAAAGTGAGAGTTTTCCTGTCTACTTTTAGCCATCTAAAAATTAAGCATCTCATCAAAGGTAAATGTTTAGAGACTGTTTGTAGTCAATAGAGATAAAATGAAGATAAATTGTTCCAGAGAGTAATTAATTCTACTACCTTAGATAACTATCCTAGAATAACATGAAAATGATGAATCCTCTTGAAGTACCTAATTTTCTTCTCTTACTGGAGAGGGAGGCTAAAGAACTACCTTAGACCAGGTACTCACTTTCAGTTAGCTTAAATGAATCCCACTATTGGGTCTAATGAAAATAGGATTTGACAAGAAACTCTTTATTTGTAGAATCTTTTAGAGGGGCTAAACTGGAAGTAAGAATTACTGTATAGGACAGTTGTTTTCCTATTTTTCAAGCAGCCACGTATCTGTGTCTGCTTTTGCTCCAGGAAATCACTTATTCCCCTGCTACCGTGGAGGACTCAATTGGTTGACCTTGCAAAACATCTTTCTCCATGTCTGCCTTCTTTTAAGGTCAGCATCTCCATTATTTCAGTTTGACTTTTTGATCAGAATATGATGATAATATTTTATTTTTTTTCTCTATGTACCTTTTGCTTTGGAAGATGACCTATCTGTCCAACCTCCTTTCAAGATTGAACTGAAAGAAATGGTCAGTGACTTGTATGCACTGCAGGTTTAAACTCAGCTCCTTAAATTTTTTGTCTAATGTGATGTGTCTGTGCCCTTAACTATTAAATCTTTTCCAAGTTTGCATGAGTTTTATAACTCATACACAGCAGACAGAAAAAAAATCATCTTCCTATTTTATGGAATTAGACTGTTGGCCAAGCCCATTTTGACAAAGACATTAAATTGTTTATAGTTGTTTCAGCTCATCTGGGCTTTATGTAGTGAACTGAAATTTTACACTTGCAGACAAAGTCCCAGTGACTTTCTATACTTGAGTGTAGGTATTCAACCTGTGAGATGTAAATCAGTGGTCTCTTTTTGATCTCATCATTTTAAGAGGACTGTGGCACTTCCTTGCTTGAAAGCATATGTGAGAAACTTATTTATATGTTCCCAGCCTTATGGGACTTGAGATTTACTACTTAATGAGAGTATTGTGTGGAGCTCTTTGCACTAAGTTTCTGAATTCTTACTCTGAATCATTAATTCTGTTCTGTTTCTTCCATTTTTACATTCTCCATAGTGGCTTTAGCATGAAACACTTTGGACATTCCCCAGCATCAACCTGAAGTAAATAAACATCTTAGTTTGATATATGCTCTTTATTTTTTTTTTCTTATTATTATTTCAAGTTATGAGTTAATCCCAAGCTTCTAGTAATCAGTTTCTCTGGGTGTTTTCTCACCATCTGGTCTCTTATCACATGCTCAATTACCATGATTGCTAACTGCAATTGTAAGATTATCTCTTTAACCTTAAATCAGTCATAAACTCTTCTGGATTTTCACCTTCTGTTTGTTTAAAACTTCTCTGTGAACTATTTCACTTTTATGAGTAGTAACATCCTTCCCAAATTAGCCTCATTTGCCTGACTTAACTGAAGACTATTACAATTTTCTCTCATAGAACCAGCTATTACCATAATTTTTCTTCTAGCTGTTGTCTTTTTGCCTGATGCACTCTGATTGCATGTAGAGAGGGAGTAATGAATCAATACATTCCTATAACTCAGGAGGATATTTAATTGCTTTTTAGCAAGTGTGGGCCAAAACTGTCCCTGAATTGCTTAGAGTGGCCTTATGACACATGGGCCCTTGCTGAGAGACATATTGAAGCATAGTCTCCCCACAGTCTTGAAGCCTTTTTTCTGACAATTGAATGTGATTTTTCATTGTGCAAGAAGAAGTAGCTCTTAGCCAGTCAGCTTTACTGTTATGTACATGACAACATCACCTTTTCCCCCTCGGATAGTTGGGGAAGTGTCACGTTGTCAGCGGGGTTTGTAAAACAGGCAGAAGCCCCCAAAACTGCTGCTCAAAATCCAAATATTAAACATCTGGCTTCAACTATTGGCTGCACTGCATACATATGCATTTCCCCTCTTTTACCACCTTGGGAGACCTCTTTTATCTGTCCTTTCTTTTTTAATAGGCCGTGGTCTCTCAACCTCCATTTTTGGCCATCCAGCAGCTAATCAGTGAAATTATCCTCTGCCTCATCATGCTAATTGCTAATATTGTCGAGCTGATTTCCTCAAAAAATACCTGAGAAAAAATAAAATAAAAGACCACAGTGACAATGGGTTAGAAAACATGGGACTACAGAAAGACAAGACACCTGATTATCCATGTACCTGTGTGTAACATGTAATTTTAGATTGCTCGAGCAATCTAACACAGAGCAAGCAGAGAACTGAAAGCTTTACCTATGTTAGGATGAGCTCAAAATCCTGGTGAAGGATTTATCATTACTTTAACAACTTTAAGTGATAAAATAGCACAAAGGTTCCTCTCCAACAAAGACTTCTTTGCAATGGCATGTTTCATTAGTGTTATCTCTTTTCTCTGAGATAAGTATGAGAAGAATGGTGAAACATCACATACATATGGGAGAGAAAATATAAGAATATATTACTTCCATTTAGTACTTCATGAAACAGAAATCTTACACTTTGAGGACCTTAGGCAAGCAAGCTGGTGGCAGGGGCAAGATTTATCATTGCACTGATGACTGCACAATTGTTTTTATTTTCCTTGAAAGTAATAATTACAATGAAGACAACCAGCCAAACCCTCTCAAGACCAATTAGGTTGAGTCAAGGTGAAAATATCCAGAGGGGATGAATTCAGCTGGAGAAGGACTACCTGCCAAAACCTAAATATCAACCAAGTTGTCTCAGGAAAACACAACTGTTAAGTGTTCATTTGCTTAATTCATATGCATTCTGTTCCAGCAATTCTTCAGTAGTAGTTACATTTGAAACACTTCTGTTGCTTTTTACTTGTTTTCTCTACATCTGTTTCTTCCATGGAAGTGACAGTATTTTCTTTGCAAAGCTCCAAGCAAAATACCTAAATATCTTCTTGGGAGAAAAGTTACCTCAAGGAGCACCAATTCTTTATAAAGTAGACACAGGTTTTCTATTTTCTGTAGCTGTATCTTTGTTGCTCATAAAATTTTAATATAGATGGGAAAAATTCTGCAATAATTTAGAACAAACATCGAACAGGTTGTCAAGTTTCCACATTAACCCTCCATCCCAATCCCTCCTCTAGCTTTGACATCACATTGTTACCCTGTATTTCTCTGTCCTTCTCCTTCCTTATTGCCTCTCAAATACAGTAAAATGTTACGTCTTCTGGAGCATCACTCAAGGTCCAGACATCCTGGAGAGGGGTCAGGCAGTAGTGCTAGTATGGGCCAGGTACAAAGCATTGAGTATGGTGACTCAGTGCTTAGTAAGTTCAATGAATGAAGTAGTAATACAATAGCATGAGTGGGTGGCTTTTGCTATTTTGGGAGGCCAGGGGAAATATCCTGTTGTTTTATTCAATGCATAAACTCCTTCTAGGGTGAAATGAATGGGAAATGCACCGTCAGTAATTTGAACACACTCAGAAAGTTTGCAGACAACATTTAACTTGGGGGTGGGGGGTTAATCTGTTTGTGGGTAGGAAGGCTCTACAGAGGGATCTGAACGGGTTGGATTGATGGGCCAAGGCCAACTGTATGAAGCTCAGCAAGTCCAAGTGCCAGGTCCTGGGCTTGGTTCACAACAAACCCAGCCAACGCTACAGGCTTGGGGAAGAGTGGCTGGAAGGATGCCTGTTGGAAAAGGACCTGGGAGTGTGGGTTGACAGCCAGCTGAACATGAGCCAGCAGTGTGCCCAGGTGGCTGAGAAGTCCAACAGCATTCTGCCCTGTATCAGAAACTGTGTGTCTAGCAGGACTAGGGAAGCAATAGTTCCCCTCTACATGGTGCTGGTGAGGCTGCAGTTTGGATACTGTGTTCAGCTTTAGGTCCCTCACTACAAGAAGAGCATCAAGGCACTGGAATGCATCCAAAGAAGACAAGGAAACTGGTGAAGAGCCTAGAGATAAGGTGTTATGAGGAGCAACTGAGGGAAATGGGGTTGATCTATCTGGAGAAAAGGAGGCTAAGCTGGAGGCATTACTCTCTACCACCACCTGAAAGGAGGTGATAATTGATCTCTTTTCCCATGTGGTAAGTGATAGGCCAAGAAGAAATGGCCTCCTGTTGCTCGAGGGGAGATTTAGGTTGGACACTGTGGAAGATTTCTTCACAGAAAGGGTTGTAAACCACTGGAACAGGCTGCCCAGGGAAGTGGTGGAGTCACCATCCCTGTGGGTATTTAAAAGACATGTAGATGTGATGCTTAGTGATGTGGTTTAGTGGTGACCTTGGCAGGGTTAGTTTAATGGTTGGACTTGATGATCTTATTTTCAAACCTAAATGGTTCTAGAGTAAATACTACAGGAGCTACTGTGAACTACTCATTCAGTATGGTGTGTGCATTGCTGGATGTTATATTATGTATTTAGTGTTCCAAAGTCTCCTAGAAGGGGAACAGAATCATAAAAGACTCCAAAAGGCTGTATAGAAGCACAAAGTAATATAATGGCTGCTTATTTGCATCTTCTCATGTCTTATACATAGGCTATTAATTGGACAGGTCTTTGTTGAGGTTGGGGATAGGTGAGGAAGAAGACCAATCAGTTAACAGGGGGAGCAGAAAACCATCACAACATTACAATCACCTCTCACTGTGTTAATATGATCTGTGGAAGGGAAACTGCAATTTGCTGATGCTCTCCAGTAGGTGTTAAGGCCCTGAAGGCACTAATAAGCCTTAATGGCCCTAAATAGACTTAGACTGGGCCTCCACCCACACACATGAGTTCTATTTAAACCCAGCTCTGGACCTCTACTCCCTGTTTGAGATTTGTTGGAGGAATGCTGTTCTTCACCTTTGTCCGACTGTGTACTTTTATGATCTGGACTTCAACCTTAGACTGATTTCTTGGCTTGACCTTGTCAATCACCAGTTACTTGACCTCTTCCTAATGATGACCTGTGGACTCACTTCCTGATTGGTATCAGGCCTGCTTTATTGCTAGGAGATCGCCTTATGAACTAGATTCCTGGCTGGAATTAGCTACTGCTAGACCTTGTCTTTTTGAAGCTGGCCTTTGTCTAGTGAGCCTTCTCTTCTTGCTGTGGGATCCCCTTGGCGGCCTAGTTTGCGCTTGGTATACTGTGGAGATGTCTGCAAGGCTTCCAAGCAGTATGGAAGATATCTTCCTGAGGGCGATCCTGGGGTGTGATGCCAGAGGGGGCATGCATCCAGGGAGCAGTGAGAATGCTGAGAAAGAGTATGCTGTTCTTCCTCACATATTACCTTCTCTGGTGAGACCAGCTGGACTCTCTTATGGCTTTTTCATCTAATTGTTTTCCCTCAGCAAATCATGAACCAAGCCTTACACCTGTTTGAGGCACTAAAGAGAAGAGCTGGAGCAGCTGGAGGTACATGGCTGCTGTCCTAGGAGCAAATAAGGGCTGTTTTCCAAGTGCCTTGAAGTGCTGCTACAAAAGCACTACCACTGTGTGAGGGGTGTGCCCTGTTCTTTGCCACATGTGACTCCATTTAGAAGTGGTGTTTGAATTGTAGTGCTTCAGATACAATTTGTGAGGGGAGCCTTGCTGAGGTTAATATAACTTCCCGCCTGATTGTGAGCTAACCAGTACGCAGCAGATCAACTCCTAGCTAATTTGAGCCACAAGATGTATGTAGAAATAGGATGAGAGGCTTCTAAAACAGGAGACAGAGAAAGTGCACTTCATTCAAAATTCATTAACAGGAGCTTCAGCCAACCTCAAGCAGTCATTTCTAATGCAACTAAAGGAAGGTAAAAGTGCTGAGCTTTATTGCTTTTGAAGTTGTATACAGTGCATATTTAAATGCTTCCATGTGTATTTGCAAGTGTAACTTCTGCTTATGCTTCTCAAGTATATTTGAAAGGTACTTTGTGCCCTTGTGTTACTCAGTGAGGGCTGCTACAGCCACCACCACATGCTAAAAGCCCTTCAGATAAGACTTAATGGCAACTGAAATTATACTAAAGTGAAATATTTAAATACTAATTAAGCTTTCTACATGTCTAAATAACAGAAAAAATATTACCGTGTGTGCATACCTATATATTACTGCTAACATTTTCTGGGCTTGGAAAAGGTGTCTTTATATGAATAGTGTTTGTCACTGTAGCTGAGCTGTGCATCTGCCAGAGTTGGTTGGAACTTCTGGTATAGGTATTCTTCCATGTCCTTCAACCTGGTGAGGTTTATTTTACCTTGCTTCAGGGAAGGGAGCAGTGAGTGCAGCTTCTAAAATTATTATTATATTTTTTTATATTTTCTTTTTTGTCTAGGAGGTAGCAGCTCTAAGTCTGCCTCGGTGCTGGCTGGAGCAGGAATGCTTTATGGAAAGGCAGTGTATCTGTGTGGTGGTAATGGCTGTAGCTGCTAAAAGAGGGTGCTTGAGGTTGTATAACAGTGACACTGGATTTTATGTATTAAGCATCTGTTAATACATATATTGTGTACTAAAAGGCATGTTTTGTGATTGCATACAGCTGTACATAAGCAAAGTTATTCCTTGTTAGGTTAGAGTGTTTTCTACTCCTGCATAGGTTATAGGTCACTTGGACCTTCAGTCAAGTTGATTTTTGGCACAGGTTCATGGATTTATTCAGCAATCTGAGTTCTTCATGGAGGTGGGACTCCTAAAGTATTTTTCTGAGTTTGAGTCTTTGTGCCCTCAAAGTGAATTTAATCTGTACACTGCATCACATTCCCACCTTCCAGAGTGAAGAGCTATAGGATTAGCCTAGCAATTTAGAAGGGGGAGGAAAACCACACTCAATCAACTGTTGGTTATTTCTAGGTATGGTTCTAACTGTGCGTATTATTAGAAATTGATACTTTACATAAGCTTATTCTTTATTTTACTCACAAAATGGTCAGAAGCAGACTGCAATTTTCTTGAATGTGCTCTTTTTTTTTTTTTTTTTCCTCCCAATCTACAGAGGGCAGCTGAGCAGTTTCCTTGACATTCAGCTTCTGAGCTGCTTTTTTCCTTATCACGAGAAAGCCTTTAAATCGCTTGCAGACTAGTAGAAGATAAACAAGTACAGGGATTTTAATTTTTTTACTTTTTTTTAGACTTAACTGTTGCACATGTCACTTGAAAAGTTTGTGATCTCGCATCCTTTAGAGACTTGCTCTCATCTGTGTGTGGATGGCCATTTTCCTCCCTGCATGGAAAGGTTCCCTTAGGATGGAAAGGAGAAAATCTAATCAGCTACAAAATTCTCTCTCTAAATTCTTGTTTATTTTTAATATTGAGTATGTGGTATCTGCTAGAGTTATTAATCTTATTTCCTTCACTTGGCTTTCCTAGGTCTTTCCTGAACATAGAAAGCAGAGGTAGAGTTTTTGTGAGACCTCATGCTGACTTTGGGTGCTTGTCCTTCATACACGTCTATGAGTTAGCTGACTGCATAGTTCCTCCTAGAGGGCAATGCAATGAAATATAAGTGTGTTCTAGAAAGTGCATGTGTAGGATTCATGGGTTTTGATGGCTGCTGGAGGAGTGCTGCCTGTGGAAATGTGTATGTTGCTGTGTTTTCATCTGGTGCAAGCAGGCTGTATGCTTGGTATAAGAGTTTAGCAAAAGTGGAGAGACAAGGGCAAATTGTGAGGAAAAAGGCAGAACCTAATGGCTCCAATCTGTTAACTTATTTACTGATCCTAGGTCAGTATAACATGATGGTCAGGGCTTCTATGCATAAGGTTTCTAGGATTTAACATGCTGCTTCTGTGGTTCACTGGTAATTTGTGCCTCTGTTTTGTCTGTTAAAATTATTTAATATAGAATACCACCTATTTTGTGGTTTGCTTTTGTTTTTCTTCTCATTATAGTGGATGATTATGTAAAAACTATCACCACTTTTTGTGTCTTTTGACACCATCATCGCCTCAGTATTACTATAAAACTCTCTTGTGCTAGCCTTCTGTTGGAGGAGGTACTGTCCCAGGGCCTGTATTAAACATACGCTAGTGCACAAAGCATTGTCTGCACTACTCAAACCTAGTGAAAAATACTGAAATCATGAGCTCTATCCAGTGATATTTAATCAAATCTGCCTCAAGAAAACTGGTGGAAAACTAACGGCAGTGATAGCTTGTTTTCAAGGCTGAAAATTTGCCATTAAGAAATGCTTCTGCCCCATATTCTGTGATGGTTAGGGTTACACAGTGCATGGGAGTGAGTGGGATGGGGAACTATCAGTTTGCTACATCCACTAACACAGAGAGTTCTTGCTTATTATGCTGGCATGTGTCCTAATGTCTTTACTTTGGCTTTCTTGTCCTCTTAAATTCCCTTTAACAGCATTTCTATCACGGTCACTAACAGATTGTTTGAGAGGAAAATTGTACTCTGATGGGTTTTGAGAGGTACAGATAGTTTTAAGTTTGATTACTGTCAAATGAAACAAATAATAATAATAACACAAGTATGTGCATAATCTTTTCCACAAGGAGCGTAATTAGATCCTTGCATAGTTAATTTAAGTATCTGTGTGCAAGGCTTTAGTGAGAAATGAGGAGGGAAAGATGTTCTTTCTGTGTGTCACACAGTGGCCTTTAACACAAAGCCTGCTATTTTGGTATGAATATTGGAGGCAGCAATCTTCAAATTTGCTTTCAGATGACATTTATGAGCTAAACTCAATCATTTATATTTGTGGAAAGCTGACATTGAAGGAATTTGTCTTTAAACCAGAGTGGATACTTGGGAAACTTTTTTACAGGAGAACACCTCTATTTATAGGATAGATTTAGATGGGGAACCTGGCAAGCTGCCCCAGTAATACAAATCACTGGAACTTTTTGTTCCTTTTGTGCATATCTTATCATTTTAACATCACATCCACAAGACTTCGACTGTAATAGGAGCCCTGGTTATTTATAAATGTATAGCTAAATTGCAGGAGGCAAGGTTTATTTTTTTTTTATTGAAGAAGTAAAGCACAGAAAGTTAGTCTGATTTATGTGTAATTATGCATGCAGCTAGAACTTGGAAGGAGCTAGGGAAAAATCTTTTGTTTGAACTTTCTAGTGCTTATATTCAAATTTTTAATTAACTTTTTCTCTGTAACTCTCAATATGTTTCTACTGTAATTCTCAATATGCTTTGATATCATTCAGGGAACAAAAGGTAAGGCTTACTGTGGCTAATTTAACACCTGTAAATTCCTGCAGATGAGCAAGTAAAGAATGCATAGCCTTTTGGGAGGGAGGAAAACATAAGCCTTATGTTATAAAAGCAGTAGTTCAAATACTGTTTAGATTGATTCATTAATTAGAAGTTGTATACTCCATCTGTGCAATTATAAACAGATTAATTATCATTTTATGTAGGTAAAATACAAAAGATCTCAAAGCTTATTAAATCAATTTTTAAAAAGTAGACTTGTGGCCAAAATATTAGGCCAAAATTATTTCTTCTCCTTTTACATGTCCTTGACCTCATGCTTTATTTGGGGGATGGAATAATTCTTTACAGTCTTTTTTTATCTCTCAGATATATTTATGGCCTTAAAAGCATCATATGTAGGAGGACAGGAAAGAACTGCATTTGATACATAATCTTAAATTTATGCATAGTTTCAGTGTCTTACTGGATACTTACTGTCCCATTTGGTACAACATGGTGTATGAATTTCAAGTTAGCCAACGAAAAATGAATAGCGTAGAAACTTGTGCAGAAGCCAGCCTTTGTACTGTGCAGTTTGAAATTTTTTTTCTTCTAATGGATTTTGCCTTGAAACTGACTTAAGAATGGTTTGAACAAAACTTACATAATTTAGTTTTTAATCTATAAAGTCTCGAGAGGAGGAAAACTTGGAGTTTAAATTCTGGTATGTGCAGGATGCTTTTGCCATGAGGAATAGATTCTAGGAAGCTTGGAAGGACTGAAAGAATTTCTTAATTTGCCGTAGGTGAAGCAGCTGAGCATCAAGAGATGAAAGAGTAAAAGGAAGCAGTTGTGAAGTGAGTTCAGGAGGTATTTTGTTTTGTTTTAGGGAGGTATGACAGGATAAATGGTTTATCCCTCTATCAGACTAGTTGGCATAGAAGTCATGGTGAGGACAGGAGTTTGGGCCTTCTTACGTTCCTTGGGCAAATGTTAATGCTGAGGAAAAGCAAATAAACCCATTTTTGAACAGTGTTTTCAAAACAGGTATTTGTTCATGTTTGTGTTAAAAAAATCTTGTGGTTAGAAGTGATTATGTAGAGTGGCAGAAAGCACTTAACAATTAAAAAAAAAAAGCTGCTCCTAAATTTTTGTGCATATTGAGTGGCATTTTAAAAAGTCCACCACAAAAAAGAAATTATCGAAATGTTGTTTTGGTTGGCAACAACGATTTTATTCCTTACTACTTTCATGATACAGCTATCATTCGTCAAAAAACAGGCATCCTGTTTCCAGAATTCCTACCTTGAACAATGAACTTAATGTTACTGAAGGCAGCATGGAGTGGAAAATTTTCTATTGACACAGGCATTATTCATCAAGATTATTCTGACGCTTTTACTGCTTGTTAAATGTGGGAAGGGTAGGAGAAAGTGGAGAGCTCAGAGTGTGCCTGCATGTGTGTGTATGCACAAGGCTATGTGTGACTAAGGTTAGCTTTTTATAAGTCTTCAGAAATTTCAGCTCTTATTTTGAACAAAGGTTCATGAAGGTTCTTAATTCTTCTGAATTGCTCATCTAAATCATTCACCTTGCCTTTTTTAATTAACAAGAAGAGGGCTCCACAGTGTCTAAATCAGAAAAACGTATCTTATTTCTGCCAATTACCTGCATATGGTTTGGGGATGCTGTGTATTTTAATTCTTATCTTGCTGTAACACTGCCTTGATTCCTTGGAAGTGTGCTGACTAATCTTGGTAAAAGTATTTGGTGCCAGGTGAGTGCAGGAATAGGTGGTACCAGGCTTCTCGGACAGAACAGCAAAATGATTAAAACGAATTTGGGCTGGGTAGGCCATGGACCTCTGGCTACTGGGTCCCAATGGCTAGGAATATAGTGCAGACCAAACCCTCCTCTTCACAGTGGGTATGAGGTTTTTCACATGCCTGGCCAAAGATTATTTGTTATGAAACACTTGACTGTTGCAAACAAGCTTAATATACTCTAATTATTAATTGTTTTGGTTGTGTGAGGTTTTGACAGGCAGAATGCAGTGCATGCTGCTTGTAATTCTTTGAATGGTTTGATGTTGCTTGTACCTTAGGTCACTGTGGTAAATATTTTTGCTTGAACAACAACCGTTCTCCACTTGTAGCCTTGATAGTTCTGAAACCCACTTCCAGTACTAAGGCATATGCCACTTTCTAGTTTTGCATCTACAATATATAGCCTTAATGCAAATTACTCAACAGTCCCAATGTGATCACGCTCATTCATTAGTGCCATAAAAATCTTGAGATTAATTTAGTAAGTCTTGATATGTCAAATATTTTACCTTACTTGTAAATGGTATTGTCAAGGCCTTTCTGAAATTATGTTTAAAACTTAGTAGATATGAACTTTAGAATTATTTAAAATAACTTTGTCAAGGCATAGTTGAGACTTTTATTGCTGTATTAAACCATTTCTTATTGTGTCATAAAATGGGTAGGCAGTATTTACAATTCCAAATATTTTAAATATGTAGCCAAGCCCTTTAGAAAAGATGAAATACTGGCATCATTCACTTCAGTGAGGTCTTGCTTCACACTAATGCTGCTGTCATCCCTTTGTCATTGTATGGCAGCGTTCACTGGAGTATACAGAACATCTTGGTTAATGTATCTTATGTGGGTAGAAAACTTGCCAGATAGGCAGCTCTTAGTGGAAGGCTTGCTATTTGTTGTCGCGGTGGTGAGGCACTACTGGCCTACTCGCTGGGACAGGGAATTGGAAATCAGGACAGCAGTTTATTTGCAGGGCTGTCTCTGAACTGGTGTTACCTGACCCTGAATATTCTTGAGCAAATAACTGAAATCCTGAGTGACTGTGCTTTTTTGTTTGTTTTTTTGTGAAAGCAGACAATGAGTTACTTGAAATAACCTCTTTGAAAACTCTCCGGATACCCATAGCTGAAAGATTCTAGCAACATATGCTATTACCGTGTATGACACTTTTCTGAACGACTCAAATGTCCTTTGCAACAAAGGAAATATTTCTGACCATTGTTTTTTTCATTAGGCATTGATCATTGAGAATAATCCTGGGTGTATTCCTTAGCAGTGTATAGAAATCCTTTGCATGCTAAGAATGATGTGATTGTTTTGCTTGAGTGCCTGTGAATTGCTTTAGCAGAAGTGCAGCTTCCTATTTTAAAAATATTTATTCCACATTGCCCTATTAATGTACCTTAGCACTGCTCTTCAGAGACTTGTTCTAGCACTGATGAGCAGTAGTAAAATTTCTGTGCTGGTGCAATCTCTTGCATCAGCTGAAGCTGCTGACAAGCGTACTATTTCTACAACAGGTATTTGACCTTTAAAAACCGGCCTTGGATCACTTAGCTGCTTCACCTTCATCCCAAAATGGCTATGACACTTTAATAGGGATAAGCCTGATGTTCAAGTTTCATTGTGAAACTTATTTGGAAAGGGGATGCAAAGTGCATGTTGCCTCCTACTAAACATTGGACTTCATAAGCTTCTCTCTGGGATTGCCTGTTGTTTCGGTGTGCATTTTTCTTGGACCTTGGTGGGTAGGTGGATAACAAAAAAAACCTGTGTACTGATGCTTTTAGCAGAATTGTCATCATCTAGATGTACCCAAGCTTGGTCAGGAAGTTTTGGGTTTTTTTTTGTTGGAAAGCCAAGCTTAGTTTTAAAATACTATCAAATAACCAACCCTCCCTCTATTCCTCCAAACTTATCTGAGAACACGAAAGCATTTTTTGTTGGAGTTGAAACCAAGCTATGATTTTTTGACTTTAGCATTCTGTTAATTTTTTTTGTGCGTAACTCAAATTTTGGAAGAAAGCAGTGAAAGATAAAATTATTTTTAACAGAAAATAAAATATTTTCATGCTGTCAAAGCTCCATTTTCCCCATATAAAATAAATATATTACTTGGAAATGTTTTAGGGTTTAACCATTTTTAAATGATATTTTTATAACAGAACTGTTTCCTTTATTTTCTTACTATTCTAGGGATAGCTTTGTGGGTTTCACGTTGCAGGAGAGTGACTGATTTGAACACAGGTTATCCTGAACAACCATATTTCAGCACAGTAGCTCTCCTTCCCAAAGTTTCTGACTACGTCTGTTATAAGGGGGATTCACTTTCTTAAATAAAAACAAAAAAACAACCCTAAGCAACAAACACTTCTCAAGTTCCTAACATAGAAAGCCTCTTCTAAACAAGGATCCTGAATAAGACTATTTCAGAGGCTTCCTTTGGAGATTATTGACAGCAGATTAAAGATAACACATCTGGAGATAAAGCTTTAAGAAGTTCAGGTCACATATCTGACAACTGCTTTTTAGGTAAATGAGCAAAGTATTCAGCTAAAAATGGTGGGGAAAAAAATAAATCTCAAAAGACAAAAGCAAGACACAGTGCCTTGAAAAGCATACTAACATCTGTGACATCACTGTGTTTGAAACAGTCATGCTTAACATCCTCTGGGCCGTCCAACCCTTTGCACAGCTAATCCAGTCTTTGATCAAAGTCCACTTTATTTAGACAAGGGCAAGTGGGGGTTTTAGGTGAACCGTGTATCTATATTGAAAACCTGAGGTAAACATGGCACAGAGAACTTTCATGAATGTTTCTGGTTTTGTAACTATTGCTTGTCCTCCATAACCTGCTTTGTCATCTGCTGTTAGTGGCTTTTCAAGGAAGAAGCTCAGATGCAGGTAGTACGAGAAGTAATCACCTGCCTAAGGCCTAGAGCCCAGGTCTCTTGAGTCTAGAGCTCTGTCAGTATGACTACAGAGCTTGCACCAATTCTATGAATGCTTATTGCTGCAAGGAAACAGTCTATTAGGTTCACAGGAAACAAATCATTGACTCAGGTTTCAGATTAAAATTTGTAGTTGTGTGAGCTCCCAATAAGAGCCTGTGCTCAGGAGAGGAGGAAAGATGTGCTATAAGCAGCTGGAATTTCCAGCACCAAATAAAAGCAACTATCTATTCAGGCAAAAGGTATAAGTAAATAGTAATTCATGGAGATGATTCCACAGATAATTTCTGAATAACAAAATATATCTGAAAATCATAAGCTGCTCCTGCTCTATTCTGCCAGGAGGTGGGGAGGAATTCTCTGAGTTACATTATTTATGACTTATTCATACAGCTCAGCCTGCGTTTCTAATATATATGCTCTGCATCTTTTATAGATGAAGGACTTCCTCCTTCAGGGCTGTGTATTGAGGAACTTTCAAAGCTGCTAAATTTAATTTAAGAAACAGGTGTATATCTGTGACCTCCCTTGTCTCTTCAGTCTCCATTAAAGTATGCTTGCTTCCTCTTTTATTGCATTGATTGTACTTTTTTCACATAATCAGACAAAATCTGAAGTCCTCTAGAAAAATAAATCTTGAAGAAAATTGGGTTTTGTTAAAACAACTGATTAGAGGTGTTCCTCCAATAGTGTCCTGGCAGTAGTGGGCTCTGCTTTTTCCTTTGTTGGATTCTTTTTTTGGTGGTTTTGTTTTGTTTTGGAATGAATTCATAATAACTTGCTGCACAGCCTAGTGTGCAGTGCTGAAGATGCTGTGAAAAAGATGGGCCAAGTCACAAAAGTGAAGGAGTGGGTAGCGCTGTGTTATGTGCAATGATGTCTGCCATCCTGCAGTCACTCAGTCTCTGGTAGTGAGGTGCCAGTTGATCTAGTGGACTGGAGAAGTGGTTGACTATAAAAGTTGAGGGGCTGCTGAGGAGGAGATACCTTTGTGAATGTGTACAATCCTGTTCTTGGTTTATTCCTAGTTGTCCATCCAGAGAGTTTTTTTGTTTGGGCTTGTCAGTTATGTATTTTATTTGTACTGATGGTAATCATAATTCTGATTTGGTGGTTTATTCAATTGCCTGATTTGCTTTTGTGCACTTTGGTCATGTTGCAGTGTGACTTCCTTCAGCAGTGACATCATGATGTAATTTTTGTTAAAAAGACAGTTCAGCTGTTTAAGCTTTGTCTTCCAAGTTCAGATGGGCCTGGAATAATAAAATCTGAGTGTTTGGGCCTTCATTCATGTAGGGTGGTGACTGTATTTTGATGCGGTATCTCTGTCTGGCAGGGATGGTGCTAAGGTTCCTTCTCTTACCCTGTGTTCCTTTTCCCTGCTTGGTGTGCCTAATTCTGTTGATAGGAGCTATCAGCAGTTCTGCTGTTGCTTTTACACTGACACATTTCAGTCACTTTCTTAGTCCATCCTAGGCATGCATGCCTCACATGCAGACACACTTCTGTATTTTCCTGCCATCTTGCCATTTTCTTTTTAAAACTTCTCCATCTAACTATTTTAATTCCAAATTATGACAAGTCATGTTAACCAATGTGGTAGTTATGAGGAAAGGCTTTGGAGCCATATTTAGTTTTATCTTTTTCAGTTCAGCTTGTATTTTTTGTCCACTACATGAGTGGATTGCCTCCGACTGTCTTTTAAAAAAAATAAGTGTCTGGCCATTTATGATGATCGGGTTTTCTGAGACTGTTTGGGAAACTGTGGGCAAAGAATATTATGGCTGGGATCTACTGGAATTTTGAGGATAGGGATTACAGAATGCTTTGGGTTGGAAGGGACCTTTAAAGGTCATCTAGTCCAAATCCCCTGCAGGGAGAAGGGGCATCTTTAAGTCAGGTTGATCAGAACCTTCTCCAACCTGACCTTGAATGCTTTCAGGGATGGGGCATCAGCCTCCTCTCTGGACAAGCTGTGCCAGTGCTTAACCATCCTTGGCATAAAAAATGTTTTCTTTGTATCTAGTCTGAATCTAGCCTTTTTTAGTTTAAAACCATTTCCCTTGTCCTCTCACAACAGGCCCTGCTGAAAAGCATCCCCATGTTTCTTACACAGGTTCCCTTTCAGTACTTAAAGGCCTCAATAAGGGCTCCCTGAAGCCTTCTCTTCTCCAGGCTGAACAATCCCAACTCTCTCAGCCTGTCTTTATAAGGGAGGTGTTCCAATTCTCTGCTCATTTTTGTGGCACTCCTCTCGACCTGCTTCAACAGGTCCATGTCCTTCATATGCAGAGGGCTCCAGAGCTGGACACAGAACTCCAGATGTGGGGCCTCATGAGAGCAGAATCACATCCCTTGACCTGCTGGCCACACTTCTTTTGATGTGGCCGAAGATGTGGTTGGACTTCTGGACTGCAAGCGCACATTGCTGGTTTGCATCCAGCTTTTCATCCACCAATACCAAGGATTGCCCCAGAAAAGAGATGCTTTATAGGTGTCAGAACTTGGGTACTCCATGTGCCTAATACTGCAAATACAATTTACGATGGGTCTGACAGAAGCTTTATTAACTACGCTTGTAGTGAGAACCTTTGGACACCATCCTGTCCTCTGCCAAGTGATTGCAGGGACCCACACTATAAACTCCTTCAGAAAAATGAAAGCGGTAAAGAAAAGCAATCACTTTAATGTTAATGAAGCCAGGTATCCATACCTGTTAAAGATGGTCTCCTTAAGTAGCTTGCTAGCTGCCACAGTTCTAACGAGGACTCAACCAGTAAGGTGAGATATCAAGAGGTGGCTCTTGGTGTAGCCTACAGGAGTGGCACACTCAGTATTACCTTAGCTCACCAGAAGGGGATTGGAAGCAATTACAACTTCTAGCTTATAGTTAGGATAAACGTCTTAGCCAGATTTCTCAGATCTTAAATAGTAATAATAGTAATTGCCAGTGAGGAAAAGATAGAGCCAGCAATGAACAGAGAGAACGGGAATAGGTGAGCATCTTCTGTTGTTGGTCTGGTCAGTTTTAAGTGCTGAAAGCTGATACACAAATGTGTAGCTAATGTGGTGTGAACCACATCTAAACAACTTCTTTCAGTGGGGAAAACAAATTTACCTGAGTTTCAGTTTTCATAGTGAAATATTAAAACTAGATCCTCATTCCCACATGAGGGCATATTATAGCCTTTCAGAAATGTTGCTACTGTTACCACCTCTGTCAGCTGAGACCCATTAGCCTACTATAATCATAAGGCTAAAGCAGTAATGAAAATCCTAATGTTTTGATGCTGCTTGCAAAGTAGCGTGTTTTTCTTGTTTTTAAGTTTGTTTTTTTTCAGAGCAAATAAATATATCCCTTCTACATAGGATGATGCAAAATGGATATTTTTCTGCTTAAATCGCTTATCAGCATGTGCACATGTGGACTGAACAAATGCAGGAATTTGCATGTCAGGTTACTGCTGTGCAGCTGTTGCCCTTTTCATGATGCACATGATTATTTTAAAAACATGAGTTCTTTACCAGGTTTCTCTGCCAGAAAGCAGTCACTCTTCTCCCTCTGCAATTAAATCAAGCCCACTGGCACCTCTATCTTGATTATTTTTTTATCCATATGTATTGTGTTCATATAGATTACTTCCTTCAACATGCTTGCCCTTCTGCTTTAAATCATACATTTGAGTTGTAACTAAAATAGAGTAGATTAAAATACCTGTGATGATCACGTGATTCCCTGAGAAGGAATAACTTGCACTTCTCACTTCACTGAGCTTACAGCTTTAACAGAATCTCCTGCTGCTAGTAGATCTCAATTTCAACTGCTTGGTATTTTTGTTTCCTTATTTCACCTGTGCATTGCTGTGAATATCAGAACATGTCTGGTCTCTTTGCTATGTTTTAAACTCAAACCTTGCTGTGATAACACTAGCTTCTAAAAGCTGCCAGTCTTACTTGTTAAAAATAATGTGCTTTTAACAGCCTTCTGGCACCATCATTTAGAATTATGCCTTTTTGAGTTTTTTTGTTCTTGTAAATATTTAAGTTCTTGTAGACTTGAGAGTGGGTGTGTCTGCTCGTCTTGTTTTCTGGTGGGTTTTTAAGTAAAATCTGAGTCTTTAAAAGGCAACCAGAGAAACAATCGGATTGATTCCTGCAGAGAAAAGTTCAAGTTTTGTGTCTCTATACTTCTGGGAACAAGGCAAGGTCTCAACTGTGAGTTTAGGTGGAAATTATGTAGTTGATCTCTCTTGCTTAAGAATCTTTTGACAGTTTTTATCTTGAATGATATCCCTCTATAGCTGTGTGACTTCTCTTAATAGCTGAGTAGCTCTCAGTATTCGTTCTTTCTCATATTCTTTGAGATGGGGGATGAAATGTGGGGGAGATAAATTACTTAACCAAGATTGTACAGGAAACTGGTGGTAGATCCACTGCAACACAGTCTTAAGCTCTTATTGTGTTAGCTTTAATATTCCTTGAGTTTGACTCCAGTTTTTGTTTAATCCTGTGTCACTGGAGGGGGTTACTTCATCCCCAAATTCTCTCCCTGTGGGTGCAAGCTCTGAGATAAGCCTAGTGATGTGGGGACAAGGTTTCACTAAATATGATCGCTAAGGATACCAAAGTGTTTGACTGTGTCTGCTTTAATGTGTTTGAATGAAGGCTCTTTGTGAGTACTAAGATGAGCTATAGATTTTGGTTTGTTTCCATAGGGTCTTGAAGCATTTGTTGCTCATTTTGGCTGGACTACATTGATGGTCACTGTATTGGTGTCTTTTATTTGGATGCACTTAGCTAGAAGTCCTTCTTATATGGAGGGAGGGGTTAGCACACACTAGCTCTTCATGACATGGCTTTCTTGGGTCATCCAAGCTGCATTGTATGGTTTAAAGGTTGTTGTCCCTCTTTGTCTTCCTATTTCCAGCTGAGCAATAGAAATATTTTGAACAAGAAAATAATTGTGACTAGAAAAATCTGTTTGGGGTTTTAGTAAAACGTGTAAGGTTTGGGGTTTTCAGACACTGCTCAGGACATTTCCCACACGCGTAAATGTGAATAACAAATCACTGAGTTGCAGTGAATGAATTCTTGTTAATAAGTAGTTTTGATTTGTTTTTGTAATAAAACTCAGCTTTAGAGATAGAATTTTTCTAAATTGTTAGCTATAGGGGGGGAAACACTTTCAAAATAAATTTTAGTGCTGTCCCTGTAGGATGCTGCTAGGTTCTGGGAAGTCTTAAAATCCCTTCCATTAGCTCACTCCTGCAAATCTCTTTTAAATCTTTTTAAAAGAAATAGTTCCAAATAACAGGGCTGCAGCATAAAGCGAGAGACTAGTTATGTTATTATTTGGAGGAAAGGGAATTTTTTTTCTTATCCCTGTCTGATACTGCATGTCATTAATTTCTGCTGTAAGATGAAACCAGCAGGTGTCCAGCTCACAACCAGCTTTTGCTTTAAATTAATTTGTTTGCTCTTTAATTTAATTTCAGTAGTTTATTTTCTATTCCTTCTCTTTCCATTAGATTTCTTTGCTACCATCAGTGGGAACAAATAGGACACCCAGAGACCTATGGAATTTGGAGGAAAAATAAGTCAAAAAAGCTTAGCATGTAGATGAGCAGTATCAGTGTTTTCTCTGATGGAACTGAGGAAATGGTAGGATGTGCAGCAGTAAAATGCCTTGTGCAGAGGATCGCTTGGGCACTGTTATTGGGGAATAAGACTTGCATGCCAAGTCTCCCTCTCCAAGCATTAATCCGTCTTGGAAAGCTACTCTGGATAAAGGTCAGGGAAAAAACTTATTTTATTTACTGACTGTTTATGAAACTGCTAAAAAAAACCCCAAAACCAACCAAACAAAAACATTTCAAGATGTGCTGAGTCTAAATCTACCGGTGCAAGAATCAGATGTCTGGGAGGAAAGGTAAGGAGGGCAGAAATAAAAACAAAAAACCCAACCCTGGACTAAGCCACTAGAGAGGCTGCCTTTACTTCGAACTTGGTGCATAAAATTTTAGTATCATTCATTGCTTTATGCTTGTGCTGACCTGCTTTGCTGGATCAGCTTCTAGGTAAGAGATTTTAGTTTCTCTCCGCCTTTAAGCCAGGGGGCCAGTGGTGAAGTTAAGGGTTATTAACAAAAACAGACTACTTGCAGTTCTGTACCTTTAAAATGAAATTAAAACAACTCCCCACCTTGAGATGGGCTGGGTTTTGTTGTGCGGGGTTTTGTTTTGTGCCCCCCAACCCCCCAGGCTTTGCATGTGTCTCAATGCTATGTTTTAAAAATAGTTTGTCCACCATATCCAGCAACTGCAGCTGAGCCTGTGACTGGAAGTAAATTTACTAATGTGCAGGGATCTGTAATGGTGGCTGCTGAGTCTGGGGAGCAATGCAGTACTTGGTTTTTGACAAGAAATCATGTAAGTAATGAGCAGTGTCCCAAAAGGTCGTCTTCCTTCAAGTGTTGCCTAAAAGGCTTTTTACTCTTTTCCTTTCCTCTGTTTGAATTGATTCTGTCCAACAGGGTCTGGCTTTGTACATAAATCCTTCCTAAGCTTTCAGTCTGCACTCTGGCTGTGCTTAAGTTGCCTTACTACTTGGTGTACAAAACTCAAAAGGTAATCCTGGTTGGCGAATGCTGATAGTTACTAGATCCATGCTCTGAAAACAGACTACTCTAATGCTGTAGCAACCATCATGTCCGTAACAGCTGGTTCAGGCTCCTGTTTTGCCATGCCACCTTGCTCCAGAATGGGGCTCAGTAGCACAGAGGACATGGATGAAACTTGTACCTATAAATAGACTGGTCACGGTTGAGAAATCCCACTTTGTTCCCAGTGTCAAACAACATGAAGAACTAGCCCCATAAAATATGAGGTCACTATGAGCTCATGCTTGTTAAACCCTCCTGAAGAGTTTGGTTTTGTTTAAAGCAGATGAAACTATTTTCTACTTCCAGAAAGTGAAGTGTCCTCTCAAAAATTAATTTATTTGGAAAGATCCTGGACTTTGATATCTTCCTATTATGGAAAAGAACATCTAGGAAATTGGTTCAACTCTAAATGTTCAATTTCTCAGATCTGTGTGGTTTGGTATGTAACAGGCGGTTCTGTAACTGACAAAACTTGGGAAACCTTTTGTTTCTCTTTCTCTATCGTATTAAGAAATCTTGCGTTTGGGCTTTATCATGTCTAATGGAGTCTCTCACCTTCTGTTACCAAGATCAGGGCTAAGGAATCTCTTTTCTACCTACTGATGAGTTTCCTAACACTTGCAAGAAATGAACAATTCTCAGATCTCTACTCCTTTGTCAGTTTTATTGAAATACAGATGACTGTTGTGAATTTGATCGAAAGTGTGGCTATACAATTAATAGTGTGGTTATAGATAGGCTTCTCAGGTAAGTGGAAATCCTTACATTAAGACTCTTTGATATTTGATCTTAGATTAATGTATTAAGGCTTCACCTTTCAGCTGACTGGAAAAAAAAAAAGTAGGATATGTGAAAGAGGAAGAACTGCCCCTTTTCCTCAGGACACCTTTTAATTGACTTAATTGACTGAGCTTTTAAGTAAAAATCCTCTTAAGATCATGTAAAACTTCTGAATGGCAGGATCCAGAAAGCTTTGGGTAACATTCTGTGATTCTGTAACAGGCAGACATGTAAAATTCAGTATATCACATCATTCTGCAACTTGTGTTCCAAGTCTTGGGATGATGAAGTGATAAGTGTTTAGGTAAATGCAAAATTTTTTGTCATACTTCAAGGAGCAGTGTTTAAATACCATCCTGCAACTTAAAGAATTGTCCCCTCTGGACATGCTGGTTTCTAACTCTGAAACTAACCAGACTCAACTAGGAGCAACTCTGTGCCATCAAAATCCCTTTTGACTTTGGTCAGGGTGTGCTTTCATGAGATAAATGAATGTTTTGTCTAGTAACACTGGATCAAGCCTTCTTTTATTTGGGAAGCAGCATGGCAACTTTCCTCACTGCTAAGATTAAACAGGCACTTTTATTCCAAGGTCACATCACAAAGGCATATACAGAATAAACTACGTGTTGTTCAATTTATCTATGTCAGGAGGGCAGAAGAGGGAGCTGACCCAGCTAGATCTTGATCCAGTTGTGCTTTCATGCCCAGGTACTGCTGTTCTGGTAATGAAACCTCTGTGCTCCTGGGGATAATGTGTGTCAATGCAATTCTTCTCTAGCTGGCCCCAAATGCTTTTTTGAAGAGACATAATGGTTCAATAGACCTGCATCAGGACATGAACTGTGGAGTGACAGCACGTTGCCTCACTTGAATCCCTAATTTTTGTGAATACTTCACAGTATTTCTGAATACTTCAGCTGCTTCCTCTGCATAAATGGAAATAAGAGATATTAATGCACATGGTGGTTGCAAAAGTTAATTGCTGTTACATGTAAAGGCAAAAAGAGCCATGTGACTGCTGAGCAGTGACATGATCTAGACTTTAGAAACAAAGCAACAAAAAGGATGCCAAGTTGAGTAAAAAAATAATCCAAAAAACCTAACAACAGAAAACAAGGATAAATAGTATGTATTGTCAAGACATTAAGTAAACTAACATACAGTACAGAAATGTCATGGTAGTCCTTTTTAAATACTTGGAAGTCACATGTAAACTGCTTTTAGCATTCAGAAACTTAGCTTTGTAACCACTAGCTGTAACTGTAGGTCTTTTGTGGAACTGATTGCAGAACACTAAGAAACCCACCCAAATCTTTGAATATCACCCATTGCAAGAAACATGTGCAACGTTTGAGTAATTTAGAGGCATTTTGTATGCTGGTGTTTCTTATTTGGAAATAGCTGTCTTGAGGGAGCATGGATGTGGGAAGTTGAGAGTACTTCTGATTTTGGGACTGGTGTTAGTAGGTTTATTGGGTACAGTGTGTATCCTTCTTACCTATATGAACGGAAGCCATAATTCTTGTTCAGGTCGAGAATGGTGTCCTTCTGTTGCATTAACAAGTGGCAGCCTGATGGAGTGATAAATAATTTATGAACTTGGGATATTGATTTTTTTTTTTCTCAGTGCTTATAGGAAATTAGGTGCTTGTGGCTTCAAGAAATAATTGTTCCAATTTAATCATATAAAAATTATAGTCCTTTCTAATTCTTTTCAAATGGAACTTTAATGACCATTGAGTGTATTACAGAACACAGCAGAAGAGAGGGTGTCTATATGGACTGAAGAAATAGGAGAGACAGAAACATCAGGTTTTACAGATCTAACAAAAAATTACCACTATGGCAGTGTTTTTGAATGAAGGCTAATGAATATTTGTCTGACGAATCAGCCTTTCCACAGGGAAATACTGCAAATTCTAATAAAACCACTTAGTAGTACAATGCAAAATTAGAAGCATTGAGTGCCTGGCATATTAAAAAAAAAAAAATGTTCCATTTGTAAAGCTTCACTGAATAGAAGGTGGGTTTTGTTCAAATGCAAAGTAATTTTCTTTTTACTGTACTGGTCTTCTATGAAATCTCTGCATCTGGGGGGAGGTCTAAGAACTAAAGTAGAGGAAGGAAGCAATTTTAATAACTTCACCAAAAATAAATCTCAATTTCTCTTTTTGGGGTGGAGAAACACCTTATTTCCTGGTCAGGATGTTCTATGATATTTCTGACTGATTCTAGTTGAATTATAACTACCCTGTTGAATATTTAAGTTTGAAAGAACTGCATTCACCAGCTTCCCTGGAATAGAAAAGTAAATGATGAGGCTCTTCTGTACTCTTTACTTTAGAAAAATAATAAAGAATACTCCTCTGCAAGCAAGTTCTAGTGAGATCGTATGGTATTCTGTCTTTTAACCATTCAAAAATTTTTAGAAAGCTATTGGGAAACTGATTTTTATAAAACATAATCTAGAATTATGTTTCAAACCACTCTGGGGCAATAGTTAAATTCTGTCTTTCAAATGGCAAATGTGAATTACCCTAAGATGTAAAGGGGTTTGATCTGGCTTAAACTTACTTTTTTTTTTTTTCTGAATAAAAATGGAGAAAAATCAAACTATTATTTCTGTCTGCAGAAGAGTATCACTTGAATTGGAGGTGAAGCTTATGTAGTTTAATCCATTCTACCCATCCATAGCAGGAACAAAACAAATAGGCACTATTTAAAAATGGAAAAGCTGCAAGCAATTTCAGTGCTAATAATGAGCTGGTGTTCATAACTCATACTGGTGATCCCTGTCCTGCTAACTGTAAGCTTAATGTGGCATGTTAAATGGTAAACTGATGCCTGGTGTTAGCTGGAGGCTGAGTTGCAGAGCATCTCAAAACATTTTCCAGGGAAACAGACTAGGTCCAGGAACTGTGACGCAGGCAAACAAACAAAATGTCTGTACATAGTATTTTCTACCACCAACCTGAGTGCTAAATACTGTCAGGATTTCAACCCAAAGTGCTGTCTGCTGGAAGGGCTACCTGTATGTGTGTGGCGACACGATTCTAAGGGTGTAGTGTGCTAAGGGGATATACTGGATAGGGGCATTCTCTGCCCATATGCCTTACAGAATGTCTGCGTCTTCTGAGAAATGTGTGTGGACTTCTGGGCTCCTTTTGACAGCTTACTCCGATGTCAATTTGTGGTAAATTTGGCCTTAAATAAGCATGGTGATGACATGCAGATGTTTCAAGACCAGCTTTTATAGCTGGTGGTTCATCTTAGATGGTTGAAGGGAAGAGGAGTTCTCTTCTTCCTGAAAGTCTGGAGTTGTCCTCAGCTGCTGCTGGCTGATACAGAGAAGCTGTCAAGTAAGTTTTGGTTATTCTGTTCTAAGCATGATGCTGTTGCTACTGCCGTACCAGAGACTTACTGTGTTGGTTACACTGGATATAATTACCTATTTCTAGATGGGATTCTTGAAGCTGCATACTGGTCCCCTTGACTGTTTTATTAAAAAATCACAGTAGCTATTATTCAAAATACTATAAATACAGAATATGTATACATGGTACATATCAACACGAATTTTATGACCACAAAACACTTTATGATTGGGGTAATAATTTTATTAAATATAACATCATGGGTATTCTGTTTTGATGCACAGACATATGCAAATAACTTGCATTAGCATTTTTATGAGTAAGATTTCAATAGCAAGCTTATTAATAAATCCCTGGGTAGAGTTCAGGCTGATAACATTAGTTCCCTGTACCCTTTTATTTGGGCAGCTAATGAATTTTTTCCCTGTTTGTCAATTCTGAATTGATGAGAGATTAGAACAAATAGGACATGGCTGTGGAATGCCCAAAGCTATACTTTGTTGTTAAATTGCTGGTTCAGATCCATTTTGGGCTGGGTGCTGAGCAGTAAGTGAAGATCACTTTGACAGATGTTGTGCTGGTCTACATGAAATAAGATCTTGATGTGCCCTGCAGTGCAGACACTTGGGAAGGGGCAGGGGTGGACAGAAGCCCATGAGTGTGCTCTGTTCACCTTCTGCCTAAATACTTTCTTTCTTCTAGAAGATGGTCTTGCTTTCATATATAGGCAGGGTTCATGATGGCAAGCCTTGTGGCAGCGTGCAGTGTGTTATATATATTACTGCTTTGATCTACTTCTGATAATATTCTGGACAGAAAAGCCAGAAAGATGATTAATTCTCACCCTGCTCTCTTGCTTTTTGTGGATCAGCTGACCAAAAAAATAATTGTCTGTTTCTTTACCAAAAATCACACTGAGATTGTGTGTCAGACACACAAATGAAGGTCTGCTGTTCCCATACCTGTCACTCCCTATCTCTTCAGACACTACCCAGACTCCATACCCAGGCCAATGCTGCAGCTTGATTGGGAGTACTTTTCCTTTCTGCCCTTCCACTATTCAGCTTTAGGATTCCAGATGTGGCCTTGCTGTTGAATGTCTGAGTGAGTTTAGCCTAACACACGGTGACATTTCCTAGAAAATACAGCTGCTTATCAAGAGCCCAGAACGTATGCACTTCTTGGCAGTTGGCTGTCATTCATGGAGATGAAATAGAAAGTGGGAAGGAGAAATGACAGTGGGGAGTCTTCCTCTTTCCAACATCCCCCCCCTTATTCTTCTTCTGCTTGTTTGAGAGTCCCAGGCAGGCTGCAGGAAAGTGTCCTGGGCTGATGAAACAAGATCCTCAAGAGTGAGAGAAAGATCATACACTTTGTGGGAATCTGGCAGAGGTTAGCACTTGGATTGGCAAAACTTGTCATCTACTATTCAACTACTGCTGCATTATGTACTGCAACCTGGGGTCTTGTATAGTTTGGTGCGTTGTTTTTTGGGTTGTTTTTTGTTTGTTTGTTTGTTTGTGGTGGTTTTTATTGTATTGTTGGGGGGAGGTATTATTTTATTATTTTTTTGGTGTGTGTGTGTGTGTGTGTCTTTTTTCCTTTGCTTTGCTTTTTTATAAGATGACTGTTGTCCTTCTGTCCGAAGTGGTTAAAAGGTGATGGTGTAAAGAGGAGATTCAATTAGACAAGGCAAAGCAGCAGAGGAAGTATCAAGGGATGATGCTTGGGTACAGTAATGACTGTATATGTTGTTGCAAAAGGCAATGATAGCTGCAGTCACTGGGAGAGGAGTGTAGAGAGAGATGAAAGAGCATCTGCTTCTCTATAGATGGAGAGATGACTGAGCTGGGACTAATGGTGCTGAGCAAGATGGCAGGACTGGGAAGTAAAGATGTGGGGGTTGGGACAGATGAAAAGGAATGGGTTGTAAATGATTTGATCTGTTGGCTCCTAGGGATGAAGGATTTAATGACAAATATGAAAAAGAAAAAAGCTTGGTGGATCTTTGAGGAAAGTACTGGTAGCAGTTGGGCTAACAGCAGTTAGGGGAACTAATGGTGTGAGGCAGAAGGAGATGTGTGTGGTGGCATTGACCACAAGGACGAGTATGGACTAGAAAAAACAAGGTGCTGTCATCCCAGTGATCCCGAGTACGCAACTCTTGTACCAAGCTGCGGTATAGATGTCCCTTAGTCTCTTCCTCTCCAAAAAGTTCTGCTAAGATGACCAAGAATTTGAAAAGCTTGATTTTTGTTACAGTCTAAGCCAGGAAAAAAAAATGCTGATATATATCTGGTTTATCAGAGGACAGACTGGGGGTCTGTTCTTAATCTCACTCCTGCTGCAGGCTGTGCCGATTTTGCTCACACAGTTGCCTTGCCCAGATCCCTTGTTCAGGGCGGTATCTGCTGCGAGGGCCGGCCTGGAGGCTGAGCAGGGCTTGGCCCAGGTGTCTGGAAACGCTCCAAGCACGGAGCCTGCGCAGCTCTGCCCCGCAGCCTGCTGTGGTGCCTCACCGCTAAAAAGTTTCATGCCTGTGTTCCTGTCCTACGCTGGAGACTCTGATCGTCCCAGGCAGCAGAAACAGCCCCCGCCACGCGGGACCCCGGTGGGCCTCCCTAGAGAGGAAAACCAGTGCCTCAAGACACCGGTGGAAGTGGGTGCAGGGACGGCGCAGCAAAGCGGA